>JAKOGI010001355.1:0-2500 GCA_029747015.1 Carnegiea gigantea
GTGTGTGTATGTGTGTGTGTGTGTGTGTATATATATTGTAAAGTCAGATATAAGGCAGCAAAAAAGGTAGCCAACAAAACTGTTCCAGTAGCTAAGAGCATGGTTTATGATAGGTTATACTATAAACTGGAGACCAAGGAAGGGGAGAAGGAAGTCTTTAAACTGGCGAGGGCTAAGTAAAGAAGAAAAAGGGATTTGAGGGTTGTGAGGTGCATCAAGGATGAAAACGATAAGGTGCTGTCGGAGGTTGCAGAAATCAAGGAGATATGGCAAAGGTACTTTTCCAAACTCCTCAATAGTGAAGTAATGGAAGATGTCCAAAGTAGGGAATGAGAGTGTAGTGAGAGGCGACTGGATCCGCGATTGTGTGGTCATATCAGCAAGGACGAGATTAAAGAGGTCTTAAAGAAAATGGCCAATGGAAAGGCAGAGGGTCCAGATCAGATACCGATGAAAGTGTCGAAGTGTTTGGATGAAGAAGGATTAGAGTAACTAACAGAGCTTTTCAACATTATTTTCAGGACCGCTAAGATGCCCAAAGATTCGAGGTCTAGTATAAAGTTATGGGAGAGGGTGATTGAGAGAATATTGCAGAAGGATATTTCGATATCAGAGAACCAATTTGGTTTTATGTCAGGCAGGTCGACCATAGAGGCGATTTACCTCCTTAAAAGGCTCATGGATTTGTACAGAGATAGAAAAGTGGACCTTCATATAGTGTTCATTGACATGAAAAAAGCATATGATAGAGTTCCACGTGAAGTATTATGGAGATGCTTGGAGACGAAAGGAGTGTCTCCCATGTATATTCGAGTTATTAAGGATATGTACGAGGGAGATAAGACGAGTGTTAGGACGTCAGGAGGGGTTACCAATGACTTCTTCGTTGGTATGGGCCTGAATCAGGGTTCCGCATTAAACCCTTTTCTTTTCATTCTAGTTATGGATGAACTTACAAGAGGGATTCAAGATGAGTTACCATAGTGTATGCTATCTGCAGATGACATTGTTCTTATTGATGAGAACAAACAAGGAGTAAATGACAAGTTGGAGCGTTGGAGACATGCATTGGAAGCTAGGGATTTTAGAGTCAGTAGAACGAAAACAGAGTATCTTAATTGTTGTTTCAGTGGAAGGGTAGATGCGGGGGGGTCACCTTCGATGGAAGATCGATAAGTTTAAGTATCTAGGCTCGATCATTCAGCAGAATGAAGATATTGACGAAGATATTAACCACCGAATAAAAGTGAGTTGGCAAAAATGAAAGTATACCTCATGTGTGCTGTGTGATAAGAGGATGCCTCTAGGTTTGAAATGCAAAGTATACCGTATGGTAGTTAGGCCTGCTATATGGAGTAGAATGTTGGCCTTTAAAAAACAAGCAGGTTCAAAGGTTGTTGGTAGCAGAGATGATGATTAGGTGGATGTGTGGTTATAAGACAGAATTAGGAATGGAGTAATCAGAGAGTTAAAGTGGCTCCCATCGAAGATAAGATGAGAGAAACAAGACTCCGATGGTTTGGCCATGTGAAAAGAATGAGTGTTTACGCTCCAGTGAGGAGCTGTGAGAGGATTAACATCCCCGAAGGCAAAAGAGGGAGGGGACAACCGAAGAAGAGTTTGGAAGATGACTTAAAAGTTGTACTTTTGACGGAGGACCTGACTCAGGATAGGAAACTTTAGCGGGATAAGATTAAGACCTTCGATCGCAGAGAGTTGTCCTCGTAGTTGTCTTTAGGATGCAGTAGCATAGGTCTGGCAGTGTTTTTTCTTTCTTTTTTCGCGTATGTCATGTTTGTATGCAGATACTACTTTCATCTGGGAAAAGATATCGTTTGCATACCTCTGGCAATGTTTTTTCTCTATCCTTCACAAATGCCCCTTGGTTTTGATGAATCAGATGGGGTAGCACACTTTTAAGCCTGGCACAAAGTAATTTAGCAACATATTTATAAATGACACACATTTATAAATGACTGTACAGCAAGATATAGGTCTAAACTCCTTTGCTTGTGTAGGGTTAAGCACTTTTGGAATCAACATCAGTTTTGTTTCACCCAGAAAATGTGGCATATGACCTGTACGGAAGAAGTTTTGGATGACATCACATACCAGCCCTCCTGTTATATGCCAAATGACTTTGAAAAAACCACTACTAAAACCATCAGGCCCTGGTGATTTGGTGTTAGATATTTTGTGCTGAGAAGGGAGCACAAAGATTCATTTGGTGTTCCACTGACAAGGTGTTGCCCATATTGGTAACATTTGGGTCAATTGGCATCCTCTGTGTATTCTGCTTCCCCAGTAGCTTCTGGTAATATTGTTGCATTACCTCTGTCACTTTAGCAAATCCTTGTTTAATCTGCCCTTGATCATCCTGAAGTGTGAGAATATATGTTGCAGTCTTCCTTTGCTTGATTTTAGCAAAGAAATACTTTGTGCACCCATCTCCATAACTTATCCACTCTACTTTACTCTGTTGTTTTATAATATCAATCAC
>JAKOGI010001355.1:7500-253448 GCA_029747015.1 Carnegiea gigantea
GAGCCTAGATACTTAAACTTATCAACCTTAAGTGTCGGCCTCCCATCCAGGGTGACTTCTCCCACCGCATCCACCCTTCCACTAAAACAGCAATGAAGGTATTCCGTTTTCGATCTACCAACTCTAAAACCTCTAGATTCCAGAGTATGCCTCCATCACTCCAACTTGTCATTAACTCCCCGTCTGGTCTCATCAATAAGAACAATGCCATCTGCAAATAGCACACACCAAGGTAACTCATCTTGAATCCCTCTTGTAAGCTCATCCATAACTAGAGTGAAAAGAAAAGGGCTTAAGACGGAACTCTGATACAGGCCCATACCAACGAAGAAGTCATTGGTGACCCCTTCTGGCGTCCTAACACTCGTCCTACCTCCCTCGTACATATTTGTATGTGTATATATATATATATATATATATATATATATATATATATATATATGTGTGTTTATATATGTGTGTGTGTGTGTGTGTGTATATATATATATCTATATGTATATATGTGTGTGTGTGTGTGTGTGTGTGTGTGTGTGTGTAGGACTTGAAGAAAATGAATTAACTTCTTGATCATGAAACAAGATTCCATGGCCGCTACGACAACTCCTCCACTGTGGGTTCCACTTTCGCAAGATTTGGAGGGATCCAAATCTAGGTAGCTTTACCCCTCCAAGCACTGTGCAAGTAGAGAAATTGATTCTACGAGACCCACATAAAAATTTTTAGAAAACATTTGGTCGAGTTAAAATCTTTTGAAAGGTATTCCAAAATAGAAGGACTAAATATTAGTATCGAGGGTCTCTCGGAATCAGCCTCCTTGCTTTCATAAATCTTTGCAAAAATAAGGCTATTTACATTTGGATCTACCCAAACTTAAGATGTTACCAATGACCGGCCATTTGTACACAACTCCTAATGCAAATTACCAAATAGCATAATCAGTCGCAAGTTGAAGATATGGGACTTACAAACGAATTATCAAATGCTGTAAGAGCATTTAGGCGCTCTTCATGCATATCTTCCGTCATTGGTGGGGTATCCTATTACCAAATTCCAGAATGATTAAAGCTATCTCTTACAGGATCAAAAACAAAACAGAAATTGGACAGGACAGCAGATAGAAACCTGAGTAAATGGAACATGCATCCTCTGCCGTGAATTCAGCAGCATCATGGATCCTGCAATGCCAACCGAACCTCTTCTAATGCGATCTGATGCCATTTCAAGTGCATTAGTATCTTCAGTAATTTCTCCAGCATCACACAAACCATCCTGTCTTCCTTTACTGCACCCAAGGTCATAAATCGAATAAGCAACTTACTTTCGCTAAAGCCATCAACAGAAAACACTTTTTGCAGCACCAGGAACATAACTCAGCAACTAGAAGCAGCAATAAATACATTGCAGCAAGATATGAATGGACACTTAGTAAACTTCTTGGATTTGAGAAGCGTTCTGCAGCACAACCAAATACAAGATTTTTCACCAAAAACCAGAGGGTGTGGAGAAATAAGCCAGAAGATATAAAATAGATCAAAATGCCAGGTTATATACTTAATTTAATGGGAAAATGATGGAAGGGTACAGGAGGATGTTAACTACAGAATTTATGTAATTAATTAAAGAATCCGGATGAACTAGAGAGGAAAAAGAGAGAAAATGCAGCAACAAATTACTACATTATTGTAGTCATTTGCTTTGTCACATGAATCACATTGTTATGCAATGAAATGATATTGCTAACAAATTACTAAACAGTGCGGCAGTGATGACTAAGTGGTTTCTTGTTGTATGTTGTAGACTGAACAGGATGTGTGTTTCATGTTGTGCCTATTTCCACCGGAATTTGGAAGCAATGGAAATTCATTCACTTTCCAAAAAACAAAAAAGGGAGAGATGACTAAGGTGGGACTCACACTGCATTCTTTTCATTATTGTAGTAGGAGAGATGAGAATGCCACAGTACTTTTGTGGATGGACAAGAAGAAATCAGATGACTTATGAAATCATCCAACTCAGGTCAGAGGACAGCTACCAAATCCTCATCCCCTTATGTACCGTTTTCCAGTTCGCACATTACGGGAACAGTGCGCCACAAACTCTGCTGAAATCTCCTAGAATTTTCAGTTTGGAGTAACCTGATGTTCCACATTCCTGTTGCACTATGAATCTGATAATCATGACCAGGGTTTACAGCTTGCGCTGCAATGGGAAGACATTCCATTTCCTAGCTCTTACAAAAGGAACTCTTCAAGAAGTTCCCTAGTATTTTACATATAAGCATTTGGGTCTGGATATCCAGGGGAGCAATTCCTCACTCTGATCCTGCCCACACTCGGCCTAAGTATTCTGCATGGATCCTGGAAAAGCACGACCACCAGTTTCCTAAACCCAAGATACTATCATCATGTCTCCTCTACCAGTATCCTTTTTAATGTTGCTTTTCTTACTTAACCCCACACCGTTTAGAAAAATAAAAAAGGAAAAGAAACAGATGGAATTCTTTTGGCAGCTTCATGGTAAGGATTGCAGCGGTTAACTCACCCAAAAATCCTGAAAACAGGTCCAAGTTTTGAGACAAAGTGGAAATAAGCACAGAGAGTAAAGATTTTCAAGATACACTCCCTGACCTGGGATTTTCTTCATTCCGACTTCCCATGGTGCCAGTTTTGCACAAAAAGTCTTCCTGGAAATGATCATGTTGCTACAGGTTCATGGCATATTATGTGCTTCACAAAAACAATAACAACATCACTAATAATAACAATAATCAATAAATGCAAAACCACCTCATGATGGCCAGATTGTTCCTCTATCCCCCCAGTGGCATGCGAGAACTCTGCGTCAACTTTACGCTTCTTTCCAATGCACATTGCAAGCTAGACAAAGAGATGAAATGCATAAATAGTGCATTAATAAAGGACTTCAAAACATAATTTCATCAAACATAAATAGGTGAACTTGTTAAACCCCCCCAACCCCCCCCCCCCAAAAAAAAAGGGGCCTTGAAATTAGAGAAGATTACCATCTGCAATTTCTGATGAATCAAGCAAAAGGACAGGTCAATGACACCATTGGCTGGGATTTTGGGTAATGGCTGAGATTCTTCCCAGCACCAACGAACTTCTCGAACAAACTCTATCCAGAGCATGGCAATAGCTAATCACGCGCATGGAGGGAGGGGGAAAAAGAAGAGATGAGCAAAGAAAGAAACTTATCCGGGGGTGGGGGCGATCATGCAATAGAAGGAGGTGGGCCACTAGATTCAGCACTCAAAAGAAAAGTTCATATTTCCATACCACGTACATTGCAGTTTCCAAACCAGAGAGAATGGAGACAAAATTGTGCAAATAATGATCCTAGTGGAGCGCCTTTAATAGCTCGGGAACTTCTATGCTCGCTTTTATCAAAATCCACCCCTTCTACCCCTGCAAGATTAAGCATAGCCTACAGTCAGGTAATGGTAGAAGAAATCAATCACTTTATTTTAGGTTAATGGCCTTCAGGCCTTGTTCCCGTAAGGCACAGAACCAGAGCAAAAGTTGACCGCCAGGCTCAGACCCTTACAAAGCCCAAACAAGCCCTGACCACCAATAATGGGCTCAGCTTCAAAGGCTCTCGAGGGCTTTAACTGAATTTACCATTGATGAAAGAAAGCTCCACAAAATTGTCACACTAACAAACTACTGCATACTGCCACATATATCATACCATCTACCGAGAACTCATACACAGGGGTCTAGAAAGTGTCATCTAGATATTAAACAATAAAAAAGTAAAGAAATACATTTTATCCAGCAAATGCTTAAAGCAGGGTAAATTTGGTAGCAACATATCAAGGGAGCGCTCGTCTCACAAATATCCATTATAGAGAGAAACATGAATTATAAGCTCAGACAAGCAGTTCCATTCAGATTTAACTTTTTCAAGTTTCTTAGTACAGTAGCAGATTGAGAAAAGTGTCATTTGAACGGCATAATGCGTATAATGTACCACTGGGCAGAGCTAAAATGCATGCAAATAAAAGGAAACACATCCAGGAAGGTATATTATCTCCACTTTTCATGATGATGGCGGGAAGCATCCAGTGTATATTTTCAGGAAGAACCCTTCATGTAGTTGTGAAATCTAATTTACTAGGCATGTCCAGCAGACAGCCCATAGGATTTTTGGCTTCCAGCATCGTCAAACATTACTTAGCGCTTCGGTGGCAGTGCAATGGAAGACTGATAGAGAGGGCAATCCGTAAATGAAAACAAAAATCAGTTGGTCTTACAGTTTTTAAGGTGAAAAAAGGCTGTCAGCTTCACTTCAAATAATAAATACACCCTGACTCTGACCATCAGGAATCACACAAGAATAGAAATGAGTACCCTCATGAAAGAGCTCTTTGAGAACACGATCAAGAACTGTTGGTGGGGGGATGGCTACTGATGACCTGAGAGTTTCAGCACTGGATTCAACTGCAACAAATCCCGAAAAGAACATATGAGCCCCAACAAGGAAGATGATAATGTGATACAACAACCACACTTCCCTTTGGCCTGTAGAAACTAATTATGGTTAACAGGAATGGTAAGACATACACTGAAATCTTTCGAACCTGACACAAAATCTTCCAAAAATTGAGCTGCAAATGACATCTCTAAGGCATCAACCAAAAGAGAGAGTTGTGAAGCAAATCCGACAGCCTTTGCTTTTTGATCATCATTTCTGAAAGGAAAACGAAAATTAAGATCCCTTCACCAGGCCAATAGCAGAGAAGCCAAAGACCAAGTTCAGTGACAGAGTAACATGGAAAATTCAGAATTTCAGATGTACAAATACTATAGCACAGCCCATAGATCAACACCCTTTCTCAAAAGGCCCAGACTGATGTACTCCTCTTTCAAAGTTAAATATTTTCTTTTTAAAGTTCAAGGACTCGTTGGAACAAATTTCTGCATTTGGGGGGTAGTGGCAAAATGTAGCTGGCAGGCACCAAACCTACTTAACGCTTTGGAAAGCAATAGCAACCAAATCAGCAAACAGAAGCTGAAAGATAAGGTCTACAAAAAAGTAACTGCTACTCAATGTGCCAACTCAGATCTGGAAAACAATGAGCCGCCATCTAGGAAACCAAGCTGAATGCGTAAGTCCCTGCTCACCAGCCCATTGTCCCAACAGGAAAAGATGACGAGAAAATGGTAAAAGAAGGGTGAATGAACAAGCTAGGGGTGAACAATCCGTAATCATGTAAAAGCACTCATGAAGTCTGAGAAAATCATGCAAAGGCCTAAGTATAGCATGAAAAAGCACAACTGCTGCTACAGATGGAAAACTAAATTAAAACAATGAAAAGTATGGGGAAATATTACATTCGTTGAGTACTCACAAAATTCCCAGGGACGGAAGCAAAAGCCAGCTTTCAGCTTCATGAGGTGAAGAATTTTCAATTTCTGCCATCTCAAGGGAACTTTCAAGTGTCCTCTCTGACCATATTGTAATTAACTCAAATCCTGCACAAATTTGATCTTGTTGAGACAACCAGCATTAGATGCAACTTGCGTCGTCTAAGAAGTCAAAGCAAGCACGCGCCTAAGTAAAATGTAGCGGTCGCTGTTCAGAATCGCAATTAGGTGATTTCGCACCAATCACAACACCACTTACCACCACCCCGCCTAAGGAGAGTTAGGGAGCTCCAAATATAATAGGCAGTCTTATCCCTACAAGCAAAGAAGTTGTTTACAAGAGACCCCCAAAAACTTTTTGTAGAAAATTGTTTGGGCCCAAAACAACGTAATTTTGAGACCCTTTTCACCTAATGTTAGCTCTCGTAATAACCTTTAAATTAAGATCTTAATGTGTTTTTGCTTTCTTATAGGAAATAAGTTGAGGAGAGCAAACCATGGGTTTTCAATCTCAAAAGGGCATGAATAGACCCGGCAAAAGTGACCTAGAATTCATGCCCGAATCAACATCAGAAATGGCTAACTCAAGGTGGACTCGAAATCAAATATGACCCGAACCGAACCAACATGACCTAAACATTTTCCATCAAAGTTATTTTTTCTTAAAACAAACTTGCTGGACCAAACATCAAATGAAACCCCCCCCCCCAAAAAAAAAACCACCTGATCCGAAACCCAAATGAGCGGAATCCTAGAGACCAGAACATGACATTACCCCAAGTTACCCGACCCAAAGCCGAACCAAATGATCAATTTGCTAGGTCTACGCATGAACAAAGCACCAGGAAAAGTAGGATGAAGCAAGCAGCTAAGAACTAAGGCGGTACCGGGCAAGACCCAGCCGAGGTCTACGGCTATGAGCCCAGTCGGGTTTCTCCCTCCACAGCCAACTTACTTCCTATAGTAACTCCCAGCTTCTTCCAACGCAGCACATGGTTCGATGGTGCCGATTCACACGGCCCGTCTAGCCCAATCCCAGTTTTGTCATGCAACTGCAGTTCACCTTCAGCTTTACACAGTTTTCCAATGTGGGCATACACAGCTGTACATCGTGCCTAGTCTCAGGGTCTACATATACTTATATAGCCCCTTCTCTCCATTGGTTTTTTCAAGTAGGGTTAGCTTAGTTCTAGGGCTACTTTTCAGTTAGATTCTCTTTTGTGCCCTCAAGTTGCTCATTTTAATTCAATCCAAGTTTAAGATTTTGTTGTTTTATGCTCTTGCTTCCCTTGCAGATCTTCATCTTTTACGCTTGCTATTTTTTTTTTTGGGGGGGGGGGGGCTTATTTTCACGGTCAAAGTTGCTAGATTTGGTTTGGTTAATGTTGGAAGTTGAAGTTTTTGCTATCTAACCTCCTTTCGCCTCTGTTTTCTACTCTCAATTTCTTCTCTTAAAATGCAATTTCCAACTCTTTTCTTCCACTTTCAAGGTAGGTTTCAAAACCTATTTCCAAAGTTTGAAGTTTCGATTAGGTATGGATTAGTTTAGGAGTTAGCTATGTCAGATTAGAGAAAATATGTGAAAATCAAACCACAAATCATATTCCTTGCTCCAATTTTGGAGATTCAAGGTCCATGGTTAGATAAGCTCATTTGATAACCTTCTCTTCTCTCTTCTTCTCTTTCTAGCTTAAACTTATTCCTTTCTAGTTGATTTACTATTATTATTTGTTAGTTTGATGTTCAAGTTTTGCTTAATTTTGGTTAATTGCGTGGAGATGACCCCAAGTGCTACAACTATGACTGTGTGCTTGAGGAATTTTAATGCATCCCATCTAAAACCCCAACAGAAAACCTTGTTTCATACACATTCTCTAAGAAAAATAACAACGGAGCAGGGGAGGAATAAGATAGTAACAGTCAGTAGCAAACAACACAGCTAACAATTATGAGTTATACACAACAGCCAACTAAACATTAAATATTGATTGGGGGAGTAGGAACTGCTATGTAAGGCAATAAAATCAGCTCACCTAGAAGAAAGCAACAAAGTGAATCCTGCAGGACTAATGGCACACCAAAGTCACATAACATTAGGGTTTGGGTAGACAAGTGCATAAGCAAGCGAACTAAAAAAGTGCTCACTTCTTGCTGAGACGCCTCACTGGTAGTAGTAGGATAATTGATTTCTCATAAATTAATCAAATAAATTCCATCAGACTCACATTGGATCATCAATTGAAGGATTTCCATTGAAACAGTCTGTATAAATGGAAGCATGCCAAGATCCCTTACAAGCTTCAAATTTTCTCTTCAACTCATCAAACAAGCCAAACAGGCAGACACACGGCACAGGTCGTTGGGTTTTGTGTGTGTGTGTGTGTGTGTGCGCGCGCGCGCGTGTGTGTGGGGGGGGGGGGAAGGAGACACTGAGAAAATTAAGGAACCAATCAAAACCTGCTCTGTTTTAGCATTCTATAGTTTTCAAGCATAGTTTAGCTTGTGCTGGAAACTTTTGTCTTATTCTTTTGGAGTGCCAAAGAGAACGCCAAAGACAGCAAGCGTGCTGCTTAAATAATAGAAACAGAAATACATTAGGACATCTCACCCTTCACAGGATCTTCAGCTGAATACCATTCACTCCAAGGGCAATCATCATCCCACTGTGATCTGTAATGGGGGTCAATGTTGACATCTGCACTAGATCCTGTGGTCTCCACTTCAGCTTCAGACATATGGTCATCATCATCATTAGAAGGGAGTGTTCTGTACGTCAACTTCATGGTAAATTGAACTCTGAATAGTTGCTTTGATAAATCCGATGCGGAGAAGGCCTTGTGATCAATTGAACAAGGATTTGCATTAGGTTGGGTGGGAAATCCTATAGAAATATGAAAAAATCAAGTGCTGAAGTGAATCATAGAACCAAAGAACACCGTACAGCAGATCAGGCACTCACGAATTTGGATACGAACAGCTCATATAACCCTTCCAAATGCATAAGCTTTACTGGAACCTGACTCCTAATGCAATCAGACTCGAATCTTCTGGTAAAAACTGTTCCCATATTTTGGATTCCAATATGGGCCTTTCGAGAGGGATCATGCACTGGAACAAAGGCGGGCCACCAACTGAATTGTAGGATACAGTAGGGATTACAAATTAATAGAAGGAATATAAATTATCCAAAGAGTCTCCCAGCTACCACAAGTGCTTGCGGGGTAAGGCTGCCTACGTCTCCCCGCATACCTCACAGAAGCAGGATCCACACTGGAAGTTGTTGTTATTGTAGCATAAATTATCCAAAGACTAAACCATGATTAAAGTTGAGAGTCAGGTTTTATATATTTGACCTCCCCAAATCCGTTGGGGTTCAAGATCATAACCAAGACTTTTCTTCTCATTGTCGTTACTACACAATAGTGAATAATCCCATACCCATACAAAACCTTCTTTTTTTGGGGGGGGGGGGGGGGAGGGTTCTCCAGCACAATAGCAGAGGTACGGCAAGATAACAAGAATACAAAAGTTATTACATGCATAGTTTAGCATTATCAAAAACTTAAGCAAGCATCTTTGACAGTTGTTAAGCTTCTTAAAATGATTATTACCTGCAGCAATTCGACAAAGCAATTGCAACTGCACTCAGAAGTTTGCTGGCCTCTGGTGAGTCTAAAACGACACCACTGGCACTTTTTGGTGCAATGATCTGTCCATACAACATGAAATTACAAACTAGTGAACATAGAAAAAAATTATTTTTAAGCAAGACAGAGCTATATCTTGAAATGGATATTACCAAGAACTCAGATACTCCAAAAGCCAGCTGTAAATCATGCAAACTGCAGTCCCAATTGACAACTTTACCTGAATAAAACAAGACAGTGAGAGAAGATAAGCAGGAGAAGTAGAAGTAACATTCATAGTATAACTTGATTTCTCACATACTTTTACTCTTCCCTTCAAAATAATACTCCATGCAGTATATCTTCTTATGATATTTCAGCTCATATTTGGCTTTATACATCTTTTTTGAAGTCTTTACATGCCCTGCATCCTTTTCCTGTCAAAGAATTTAATAACAAATAAACTCTGCATAAACAACAATAAGAATGATCAAGCTCTCACAGACATGCCATCAATACACAAGTAGACATACCAACAAGTTCCTGGGACCATCAGCCAACCAGCGGCGACACACAGCTTCAATTTCTGATATAAACCTAACAGAAAAAATTCAACCAATCACACCAACAAAGGTCTGGAATTCAAATGAAGGCCTTCATCATTGAGGTTCTTGCAGTAGTTTGTGCTAATTGCAGCATATAAACCAGTCAAAATTCAGGAATGCAGATGGAACCCAACGCGATATCAGTCAACAGCCATATACCCTTCCCGGAAGGAGGCAAGAGTGAAATCATCAAAAGCACATACCTTTCCCATGAGGAGGCAAGAGTGAAATCATCGAAATGCTGTGACTGCACATAATGGAAAAGAACAACAAAGAAGCGCATCATTCTTTCTGATGAAGCCAACTTTCAGCCTATAGAAGGCAGCATATCATGCTACACATGAAGAGAAATAACCCATAAAGCCATCAATAAAACCAATATCCCGGACATGTACACTCGTAGAATGACAATATTTAACTGGAACTCTCTCTTTCTAGTAGTTATTCAAGAAAAGAAAGGACAAAACCAGAAACACAAGTATGAACAGCAATTAAGTACTTGTTATATTTACTAAAGGAATATCTCGAACGACGTGTAAAAACGCTCCCTTCAAGTCTCAATTAATGCCGCCATGATAGCAACCCTCTAGTCTTCTTCATTTATTTTGTACCACCAGTAAATGTTCATTAGATTGGCACAAGTGTGTTTACTTTAAGAAAAGGAATATCATATATATTTCACAAGCAAAAGGATAGATGCAAAGTTAGCAACCTAGACAAACCTATATAGATCGGGCAAGGGTGTTAGCTCGGGCAGAAGTGTTAGATATGGGTAAATGTCTAAGAGTCAGACTAGCTATGTTTTCCACGAATTTTTGGGCATTTGTCTAATCTGAAGTGTCCAAGTGTTGCATTCATGTCCGTAAGGCATGCGTCCAGTAAGGCCATATTAGGTAAACTAAAGAGTCAGGATAATATAGTATTCAACGTAGTCCCTCCTGACTTGAAGTGTTCAATACCTCGGTCTATGTGTACAACTCTGCCATTTCATTTCATGTGTTATTAGTCTAAAATCAAGGTATAGCGTCCATTCCCAAGCCAAAATGCGGAGCATCCAACACGGATACTTATAAGTAATGAGGAATCCAATTAACAAACACCCAATTCCTTTGTTCCTTCCGAATATCAAAACATGGGGATATTTATAAGTGATGAAGAATCCAATTAACAACTGGTCTTTCAGAACATTAATACTTAGGAATACAATCCACTGGATTACCAGGTGCTGCTAATTAAAATGCAGTGTCCCTCTACTTTCAATTTCAAATTACCATATCTACGGACTCATGCGCTGGCCCTATGCCAATCCTCAACCAGAAGCTCTAACTTGTCTAACAAAACCAAACTTACATCAGTTGTGATCAGGTACGGAACAAGAAAGGAAAGCGGAAAAAGAAAGGGACAGCCACAAAAGAGGGCAACAAGACTTAACATGCCTCCTCTACTTCAGCTTCATCCTCTGCACTGGCACAATCCATCAGCTTTAGGAAGTCCGATGATCTACACAGAAGTTCACATAGTGTTTGAGTTAGTAAAAATTAGAAACATTTTCACCTTCAATATACTCTAGAAAAATGTACATACGTCCCCTCTCTAAAAGATGTAAACAGGATCCTGTTCCAATATGGCTTGTCATTGAATGCATAGCCCCCCTCATTAATCAAATTCCATCAAATTGTTATCAATAATACATTTTTTGTTGTCAATCAAAACGTGCATGGCCTTTAAATAGAACTTTTCCCTAAACAACGACATATCCAACAACATTGAGAGGGCACCCTTCCCCAGAGTCACTCATAATGAACACATACACAAATATCTCAAAAATCATGGATTGTCAACATGAATCATCCTTGATATGGTAAGCTTTTTGAACAACACGACACTCTGGTAAGCTTTTTAAACAAACTTAATGAGGCTAAACTAGGTGACTCTTCACTTGATATGGTGAGATGGGCAATATTAGAGGGGACTTCAAAGTTAGATCTTATTATTTGAAACTCATATATTTGATTATTCATCATTGCAAACTCATTTCGAAGAAGGTTTTACCTGCATGCTCCTTTGGAAGTCTTTGGCCTTTTTAAAGGTTTCTTTCTTCATTTAGGAAGCTATGCATGGGAATTTTTAACCTGTGATAACTTACAAAAAAGGGGGGAGATCTTGGTTAAGAGGTTTTTATGTGCATAGGGGATTTTGAATCATCGAATCACGTGTTGCTTCATCGTCAGCCGCTAGGGCACTTTGGGAACTAGCTTTCAGTTGCTTGGGAATTTCTTCGGTTGCTCCTAATTCCATTAGGAACCATCTTTTAGCTTAGGGGGATTTCTCTAGTAGTAGTAGTAGTAGTAGTCGTAGAAGAAGAAGCCTACCTTTTTTCTGGGGAGTGCTTGGAGATAAAGGAACTACAAAGCATTTGAGGGTGTTGAAACTCTTCTCTAGTTCTTGAAAGACAATTTCATCAACGCACTCTATTTTTGGGATAATGGGGAGTTTAGCCCTTCCTTTTTGATGTGGCCAACTCCTGAATAGTTTGTATGTGGGATGTATCTTTTTTTAAAAAAGATCTTATGAAACTTGCGCAATGGTTCCAAAAGCGAAAATCAATATTGAAGTTCTAGGTAAAAGAATATTCATAGTAGTCATGCATTTTCTTGCACCCAATTCAATCCGCAAATAATCAAAGTGGTTGCCGTTATACATGAGAGACACAATTCTTACTAAAAGAAACTTGTTAACGCTCACATATGAAACGATCAAAGTCAATGCGGAAATTCTAGCACACCAACCCCAGTGCGGGTCCCAAATTAACACAAAGATGGATTCCGAAAGACAAACAACTAAATTGCAGAACATTTTTGCTTGATTAAAACTCTGAACGAAACGAAAATAAAATATCACGAAAAGAAGGAAGAAGGGCATTGTGTTGGGAATAATACGCCTGCAATGGCACAATTGGTGTCCTGTAGGCAATACAAGCCATCGGAGTAGGGGGACAGACGAGGATAAGACAATTCACATGCTAATGACATGGTCTAAACAACGGCTAACAAATATTATTGTTGACCAAATACCATTTTTTCAAATCTCAAATGCTTAAAGTTTTCTGGTTCTCAAAATGGCGTAACACAGTAAGCAGCTGCAGGCGAAACGCCTATATGCTACAATTTCGAGCAGTTCTATCGGGAAGGAAGTTGAAATTTTTCTAAATTACCAAAAGCATGCAAGGGTTGAGGACGATCGGAGCTGGATTAACCGCAATGAGTAGACCTGCGCAGATGAAAATAAATAAAGCTGGATTCACAAGGACTTAACAAAATAAGCATCTGGAATATTCTGGACTACTGACAAGACTAGCAAAGCAATTACGACAAGAAAATGCAGTGAGTGATCGCCGGGGGAGCAGTAGAAGAAATCTCCGAGTTTGTGCTTGCCTTTACACCCCTGCATCTGCGTCGGCAATGCTCATTCTGCGACTGCCAGTTCCTCCAATTCCCACCCCCCTTCGGTTTTTTTTGGGGGGGGGGGGGGGGGGGGGGGGGATTTATGATTATTCCACTACAAGATGGCAATAAAACTTTTTAATCTTTTAATATTAGATTCGATGTGTCTGGGACAGATTTAGAATAATTGGGATAACTTTTTAATAAAAGTGACATAAACCGAATGATCTGAATCAAATAATTTGAATTGATATATCTATTATTATTCTTCATTTCATCTTCTTCTCAAAAAAAAAATTCAAAAGTAATATTTCAAGATGTTATTTTCATATTATTGTAATAATAGTAATAATGTCTTACAATATTAGTTTGGACGTTAATAATCCAATCTTTCGGATTTATTTTCAATCAATAATATATATTTATTCCTATTTTCTTGACATTTTCTTCACAATGGTAAAGGTTAACTGGAGAACGTTAAATACCTCTTTTCATAAGAATCTGTCCAACTATATTATCAACTAGTATCGATCTAAAAATTGATGAAAAACATAAATCTGAGGAGAACGATCTTGTGATGAAATGCCCAAACTTTAACAATCAATCTGATGTCATATTTACCTTTTTAAAAATATGGATTGTGATACTATGAATACATTGGCTATAACAAGTATGAACGTCTTCAATAATGTTGAAAATTTGCCAAATGATCTTCATATTTCTGTTTAGTGCTATGAAGTTTACCTTTATAATTTTACATTTCTTAAAATTACATAACAATATTAGCACTCTCTACAACAATGTAATATTAATCATACTTCATACATAGAAAATGCAAGAGTCAATTAGAAGACTATTTCAAAATTAAGATATATAATGAGTCTGTAACGCATAGGATTTAAACTAATTAAATCTAACAGAACTTTTCACAAATATCATAGTGATTTAAAAACTTATTTTTATTGAGTGAATAATTTCAACTAGTCATTACTTTCATGATTAAAGTGTATACTGTTTTTACATAAGAAGGTTTTTTAAAAAAGTCTTCCGCACATTAAAAAAATAATAACTTTATCATTAAAAAAGCCCACAATTAAACTTGGTAGTCAAGTAGTGGTTCAAGAAATGGGAGAAGAAAATCTTTAAACTGGTGAGGGTTAGGGAAAGAAAAACAAGGGATTTAGGTGTTGTGAGGTGCATCAAAGATGAAAATGGTTAGGTGTTGTCTGAGAATGCAGAAATCAAAGAGAGATGATAAATGTACTTTTCCAAACTCCTTAATGGGGACGTGATGCAAGATTCTCGTAGTAGGGACAGAGAGTGTAGTGTGAGGCGACTTGATCCGCGAATGTGTGGTCATATCACAAAGAACGAGATTAAAGAGGCCTTAGAGAAGATGACCAAGGAGAATGCAGACGGTCTAGATCAGATACCAATGGAAGTATGGAAGTGTTTGAGTGAAGAAGGATTAGAGTGGCTAACGGAGCCTTTCAATGTTATTTTTAAGACCGCTAAGATGCCCAGATAATGGAAGTCTAGTACAGTCATCCCTCTATACAATAACAAAGATGATATTCAAGATTGTAATAATTTTAGGGGTATAAAGTTGCTCAACCACACTATGAAGCTATGGGAGAGGGTGATTGAGAGAAGGCTGTGGAAGGATGTTTCGATTTCAAAAAATCAATTTTGTTTTATGCCAGGTAGGTCGACTATAGAAGCGATTTATCTCCTTAAAAGACTCATGAGTTTGTACAGAGATAGAAGGGTAGATCTTCATATGGTGTTTATTGACCTAGAAAAAGCATATAATAGAGTTCGGCGTGAAGTGTTATGGAGATGCTTGGAAAAGAAAGGAGTGTCACCCTTATATATTCGAATTATTAAGGATATGTACGAGGGAGGTAAGACGAGTGTTAGAACGCCAGGAGGAGTCACAAATGACTTCGCCATTGGTATGGGACTGCATCAGGGTTCCGCCTTAAGCCCTTTTTTTTCACCCTAGTTATGGACGAACTTAAAAGAGGGATTCAAGATGAATTACCATGGTGTATGCTATTTGTAGATGGTATTATTCTTATTGATGAGACCAAACAGGGCGTTAATGATAAGTTGGAGCGATGGAGGCATACGCCAGAAGCTAGAGGTTTTAGAGTAAGTAGATCAAAAACAAAATATCTTCATTGCTGTTTCAGTGGAAGGGTGGATGCGGGAGGAGAAGTCACCCTGGATAGGAGGTCAATACCTAAGGTCGATAAGTTTAAGTATTTAGGCTCGATCATTCAGCAGAATGGGGATATTAACGAAGATATTAACCAACGAATAAAAGTGGGCCTGCAAAAATGGAAGTATGCCTCAGGTGTGCTGTGTGATAAGAGGGTACCCCTAGGATTGAAAGACAAAGTTTATCGAATGGTGGTTAGACCAGCTGTTCTCTATGGATCGGAATGTTGACATCTAAAAAAAACGCAGGTTCAAAAGTTGATGGTAGCAGAGATGAGAATGATTAGGTGGATGTGTGGTTCTACGAGAATAGACATAATTAGGAATGGAGTAATTAGGGACTTAGCTAAAGTAACTCCCATCGACGATAAGATGAGAGAAACAAGACTCCGATGGTTTGGCCATGTGAAAAGGAGGCGTGTGGACGCTCCAGTGAGGGAATGTGAGATGATCAACATCCTCGAAGGCAAAAGAGGGAGGGGTCGGCCAAAGAAGAGTTTGGACTAGATGATTAGAGATGACTTAAAAGTTGTAGGTTTGACGGAGAACCTAGCTCAGGATAGCAGGCTGTGGCGGGATAGGATTAAGATCTTAGATCGTAGAGAGTCGACCCCGTAGTTGTCTTTTGGTTACAGTGGCTTAGTGCTATTTTTTTTCTCGTATGTCGTGTTCATATGTAAGTAGTACTTTCTTCTGTGAAGAGACAACGTTTGCTTACGCCTGATTGTTAAGGTATATTACCTTCATCTGTTATATTGTTCTTGCGTTTCATAACTTCAGCATCTTATCCTTTTAATTTATCTGAGTCATTCATTGCTATGTGGCCTCAATTTTCCCCATTAAATATTTTCATAAAAGCTTTCTTCTATAAAATATTTTCACAAAATTCTTTTTTTGTGGATCTCTTGGAATCAGCCTCTCTACAGGTAGGAATGCCAGTAGAGGTAAGGTTGCTTACAGTTGGATCTCCCCAAACCCTGCGAAAGCGGGACCACTCTAGAGGTGGTGGTGGTGGTGGTGTTGTAATCCTCATTTCTAGGGTTATTCCCAGATTATCATCATAGAGAATAAGAAGAAGGTCCATATGCGTAACATCATTCCACATTACTGTGGAATGTAATATAGACCATGTTTTGCTAGTCAATCGGCTGTACAATTCCGTTTCCTAAAAATACCAGCAATATACACATTGTTACACAGTTGAATGTAAGTGTGAATATCTTGTATCAAAATTTGAATCTCCCATGACGCTTGAATGTAACTTTGCATTGCTTGGGTGAGCATTTTATTACCCCCCTCAATATGAATATTAGTGAAGTCTATTTGTACTGCTGCTTTGATGCCATTTCTCATATCTGTTGCTTCTACTATTAAAACTGACACTGTTCCTAAGTAGAATTCTATTACTTAAATAAATTTTTTTTTTCCAATTACGAAAAATGAAGCCTCTTGCTGCTGCTTGTGAAGTTTGGATCTATCAAAGTTGATTTTGATTGTCCCGCCTTATGGTCTTCTCCATGTTACCTAATGAGTCTCGTTATTGACGGCTGACTGGTTTGGAATTGGTGGATATAATACTTGTATGAGTTTATGTCAAATATGCCATTCGCCGTTGGATTTTTTATACTCTTATTAATGTACTTCCTGGACTAGGTGCTTCGTTGCGAAACACGGTGTTATTTCTTGTTTTTCATATATTTCAAACTAGCGCAATTATTCTATTTAGTTTAATTGCAGAGGCTGTAGTTTTAGCACTCGATAGCCTCTGTAAAATACTATTTTGTTGGCTAGATACAAAGCTAGACTTTATCCAATTATGGAAGATTGTCTCTAACACTTCCGTGAGCTTTGACAATGTAAAAACAGATGATCCGTATTCTCAATTTCAGATTGAAAAAAAGGGCAAAAGGATCAATATTCATTATTCTTTTCAAAAGGGTTCCTTTAGTAGGAGGAAGTGATGCACGACAAAATTGTCATAGAAATTTTTTTTACTTTGGTATGATATCAAGCTTTCAAATCCAATTATATTCCCACACTAGTTGACTTTCGGAATTCAATCCACATGCTGTCCAAGTCGTAGATTTTGTAGAGAACTTACTATTACTTGACAGTCCCTAATATACTGAGTTGGAGATTGTATTAAAAGAGATAGATATTGTGAGAACTAATTTTAGTTGGACCAATCCTACTACTAGATGAAGTTCAGTAACATTCCAATATTTGTTTCCTGCTATGAAATGAGTGGGTTGACAAAAGTGAGCGATGACTGATGGAGGGAACGGTCGTCTTCGTAAGTTAATTACCCTTACTCCTTAATTAAAGTCATCATTAAATAATTTTTTCGATTCATTCAATGCTCACTCTCAGAGCCCAATCCGAGTGTAGTGTACCCTGGATGATTCTTGTTTGTACAACGCTGTTGGTGCTGGCTGCTGGAGAGAGACATCAGGATCAGAAATTCAGAGTCGAAGGAAGGAGAGGGAGAAAACGATGCAGCGAATCCTGAAGAAGAGAGGAGACCCAGCTCTGTTGTTCTCCCTGTTGTTCTCCCGTTCCTACTGTCATTCTCACACCTCCGGCTCCGTGCTCGGGTTCTTCTCACTCTCACTCCTCCCCCCCCCCCCCCGGGGCCAATACTTGTGATATGATTTGGATTTTGATTAGCGCATAATTACGATCAATGTGATGGCATGGTAGGTCTTCATTTGGGATTGCTTTCGACATCGATGGCGTGCTTATTCGCGGGAAGACCCCCATTGGAGGTTCCCCAGCTGCTCTTAAAAAGTTGTACGACCACTCTGGTGCGTTTCCCTTTCCTGGATTCTATCATTCAAGTCTTCAGGCCTTCATTTGGAATTGTTGTTTTCGACTGACTTACTAATTCCACAATCACAGAACAACTGATAAACACTGTCTTCTGGAAAAACATACTTGTTTGTTGGAGTTCTTCCGCATTGAATCTTATTTGTTTGTATGTGTGGGTGATCACCAGCTTTTATTCTCCACTTACCAGAAAGACTATGTTGCTTGCAGGTTCCTTGAGGATTCCCTACGTCTTTTTGACAAATGGTATGCTCCTATTGAGCTTGAATGTTGTTTTATCGTTTACATAGAACCCGGACCAATCTCTCAGTTTTAGACGTAAGTGTATTATACAGGTTAGGACGAGTGGTCACTGGTATTGAGTGGCTTTAGAAGAAGAAATGATCCACAAAACCATTGCAGGTTGTGCCGTTGTGGCAAAGTCCTCAAGCTATTGGCCACAGCTGCTACTATTAGCATACATGGCGAAGATGGGCAACTCATATGGATATCACATGTCCTATTTGCTGTTCTTCTTTTGTTTTTGGGGGGGGGGGGGGGGACATTGTTTCTCCAGCTCGGCTAGTGTTTTCTGCTTTTTCTCTACTGATAATGATGTTCTTAGTCTAGGCTGCTGGAATCACAATTGAGGGACCTGTCAGTTTTCAGCATATTCTTTATTTCTTAAAACGCAAGAAGTCTTCCTCTTGGCGTGGACCTCCAGGCCAAGACACCCTCTTTGTGATTCTCTTGAAACAATGATCTTTAGATGAGTACAATGATGTCTGATGTGCAACTTTGCATCTGACGGCAGGGGGAGGAGTCCGTGAATCTAAGAGGGCTGTTGAGTTGAGTGAACTATTTGGTGTAAAAGTCTTACCTTCACAGGTACATTCTTCTAACTTTTTATCTATTCAATGTGGGCTTGAGGTGCATTATTGAGGAATTTCTAACTCTGTAGTAGCTGCAAGTTGGAGAATTTGACACCAATACCTCCTCCCTCTCTTTTTTCTTCCAGGTTCTGCATGGACATTCACCCTTCAGACAGCTAGTAAATAGGTATTTGCAGTAATGTGGGTGTGATTTTGTCATCCTGTTGGATTTTTTTTTTGACACCTCTTTCTTAGAGTTTAGAGAAGTGAAAATTATGACACAAAATGAATCTGATGAGAAAATCAAGTTAGCTGATTGAGCTATCTAGATTGACAGGCAGGCCTGTACTTCAACATAATTTGAGAATTCATGCTTAGCCTAATACGCTCATTAATCCTGCTCCATCCTTAGAACTAACTGTTGAATGGACACTGTAACTTACAGGCTCAAAATATGATAAATAGCCTGAAAATATGAATCTAATAAGTGCTGCTATTATTGCTTTCCTTGATCGGATGTACATTTATTTTGCTTTCGCATTTCCTGATGCTGTTTTTATATTATTTTTATTTTTATTGTTTGCTGACTCGATGCAGATTTGAGAACGATTTTATTGTTGCTGTTGGCAAAGGAGAACCAGCTGCAGTCATGTCTGATTATGGTTTCAAGTATGTCATTTTCGCTTATATTTGTTTCTCAATGATCCTACACATTTTTTCCTTGTAAACTTTATGAGGTGCTTATAATTTTTCTCTAGAAATGTCATTTCAATAGATGACTATGCATTGTGCTTCAACGACATTGATCCTCTGGCACCACATAAAAAGTGGACGGTAGAGAGGGTTTCAGAGCAGAGCATCAGTCTTGAGAGAAGGAACTATGTACGCTCACAGAATGTCCGGGCAGTGTTCATAGTCAGTGATTCAGTTGACTGGGGCAGGGACATTCAGGTTGTTTTGTTAATTCACTTCAAAGATTTCAAATTTCTCGCTTGTTTGGTAAAATTTCTCTGGATGCTTGGCATTGTGAATGCCTGTATGTGAAGGAATGAAGCTGCATAAATAAAGATATGCAATTATTATGATTTCTCTATCGATTTGAAATTCAGCTATTAGTAGTCCTACTAATTTTACGATAGTCTTAGGTTCTTTGTGACGTATTAAGAACTGGGGGCCTTCCAGGGGGAGAGCCAGGATGTCAACCTCGTCTATACTTTGCTCACGATGATCTTAAATACCAGGTCAGATTACCTTGAATGAATTCCTTTTCCTTAGATATTCATTGGAAATTTGTTCTTTACTGATGTGCTATCACTAAAGATAGGGTGCGTTCCCCACTGAAAGGTTTGGCATGGGTGCTTTTAGGATTGCAGTGCAATCTGTCTTCAACAGGTAATTGTTGTGGAATCTCCTAATAATGTAAAGCAGTCCGTTTTAATGTTTAGCATATACTTGCGCACAGTCGTAGATCAGTTATGTTTCCTTACAAACAGGCTCAATGAGGGCTGAAAGCAACTCCATTCTTCTTCTCTTCCTCTTTTGAAGAATTGTACCTTCCTTCAACTGTTTATTTTATGAATCTGTAAAATGTACATCTAAAAAAGGAATGAAGGGCAGGGGGGAAGAAGTTTCAAAATGTCTTGGATTTCATGATCCTTCTTTAACATTAAGAAAAGGTTACAACTGGTGTCCCTGGATGTAGATCTACGTTTTTTTGTTTGATAGGAATAGATCCACCTTTACTAGTGATTACACATCGAAGTTAATCAACCTCTCTTATCATGATCACAAAATAGAATATCAGACAACGGTTCTTCTTCTTTTTATTGTGAGTTACCAAATGTATCAGTTTATCTAAAGTGCCTATGTTTTGCTTCAACTGTCTACTGTAGCATCTTCATGTATCCTTCGACTACTGTTCATCTGATTCTGTGTGATTATGTATAGCTCTGAAATTTTACTTGATTGTGCAGCATTCATCCCCATCCTTTGCAGTATTCTGCTGTTGGGAAGCCAAATCCAGTTGCATTCAAGAATGCTGAAACTGTTCTTCGGCAACTTCATAACCTTGTTTTTGGCAGCCAGGACTTTGGTGGCATCAGTCCTTTCAAAACCCTTTACATGATTGGAGATAATCCTTCGGTTGACATAAAAGGAGCAAAACTGGTTAGTCTCCTGGTCATCATCTGTTTTTGTCAATTCTTACTGCCTGCATTATGTTTTGGTCTCAACTGGTCTTTTATCTGTCTACTTAAAAAGATGCGTGAACTTTATGCACTTGAAAATCTGTTTCAGGCAGGACATCCTTGGTTTTCTATTTTAACCAGGACTGGGGTTTTTAGAGGAAGAGCAAATGATAATGAATTTCCTGCAGATATGGTATGTTATTGATGAACATCTGGTTTTGGCGTCCTCTTATTTATCGCCCATATGGTTATCTTAATTCATATGACATGGTGTCTCCCCCCCCCCCCCAAAAAAAAAATGTATCTGACTCTGTGAATAATATTCATAACAAGTTGACTGGATTTTGCTTAATTGTATTATTATTATTATTATTATTTTGGACTCAACTAGCAAGATTGAGCATTGACTGTGACATTGATGAAGGTTCACCAGTTGATTTGGAAGTGCATATGTTTGGATTCATTCTGTTTGCCTAGGCTGAGTTAGCAATATGGAGCTTCTTATGAATTCTCGGGATCTTCAGAAACCATTTTATTTCCTTCAAACGTGAACATTTTGTAGATTCTTGTTTCAGCGTTGACTTAGAAACTTACAACAGGTTGTCATCTCATTTTGAAGGTTTAAATATTTGTTTTAGGGTAAATAATGGGATAATTTACATATATGTTTTTGTGATTACCCTGATAGGTTGTGAACACTGTTGAAGAGGCCGTGAACTTCATCCTGGAGAAGGAAGGCAGTTGCCGACAGTCACCTAGCCATTCATCTTAAGCTTTGCTTCCCAGCTGGCTGAGGAGTGCCAATTTTCATCATAGATGAATTATATGAAGAAGCTCCATTGTATTTTTCGGTGGAGAAAGACTGTTAGTGCAAATTTAAGGATTAATTTGTGACAATTGCTCATTTTTGATCACGTTGTGATAAAATTTACACTTTGATTCATTTCGGGAAGTTGCCTGTTACCGGGAATAACTCCTTTTATGATGATATTATTTATTCACTTTCTTTTCTCAGCAATTGATAGAATTGGACGCCACTCTGTTGGCGGCTACTTTGATATGATGTCCAACTTCTGTAATTTTCTTTTCTTCAAGCTGCATGGATGACAGCCTAATTCTGTTTATTTTAAAAAAGAAATGGGGGGGTCAAAGAAGAAATAAATCCCATGATAGCGCCATCTACCAATATATCTCAGGCTTTGCTTCAAGTCTTCGATGGTGAAAAACACGCTTTTGCTATGCACACGACCCTCTGTAATACACAGTTTCCCATGGTCCCTAGATGACAAAGAGCAGCATCAAACAACAGGCACAGTAATTCGGTACATAGTTGATCCAAACTGCATTTGGTGTTGCTTACACTAAATTAGACCCCCAAGAGTGGAGTCCGATGTATTGAAAAAGTAAGCATGACGTGTAACACTTACACAACCTAATTGCTATGGGTTCCTAAGGCTCGGATGTAGTCAATTATTTCTCAACTAGAGAGTGGGCTTCTGGAACCAAGTCCTCTTCGAGTTACAATCAGCATACTTAGCATTGCCATCATCAGAAAGTAATCACTTGTTTAGGTTGGCTCCCATGTTTTCCAAGTGCCTTATCCAATGCCAAATGAAAATCTTTAAAAGGAACAAGTTCCATCCTGCGACCAAAGCATACTGGGTTAGCTAATGCAACCACCCTAATGTGCTCCAAAGTTCTCATGATACCATCTTGATAGACATTGAGAAATTTCAGAAGCTATTTCAAATTTCTCATTCAAGTTGGCCTCAACATTCGCCACATTTTTGAGCTGGTGGTAAAAAGATGCATCTAAGTCACGCTTTTTCTCATAGGGAGCACTTTCGGATCACCTAGCCACAGCCACATGCAAATATAGTGATGATTTTTCTGAACCAAATACAACTTACTCATATTTTAGCTTTCCGTCACACATCAGGTCTAACAGATGATCGATCATGTTTCTACACTCTTTTGCTCTATCTGTACTCATCCATTTCTGCAGCCAGAAGCCCCTCAAGGAAAGGTCCTGTAAAGGATGGAAGAAGATCTCATTACTGCATCTGACACAGACTAAGATAAACTAATTATAAATAAACTACCTTGAAGATGAAAGACGAAGTGGAAACAGTTATAGGCTTCTTAGACATTCCACCATAGGTTACCATAGTTCCACCATTCCTGCCCACAAGTTATCATTGTGAGAGCAGATATATATATGGTCTTTTGAAGAAAAGCCATTACAAGTAGTAGGCTTGGAAACATAACCTCAAAAATTTGAGGACCAGAGTAGCAGCGTTGCCACCAACACAATTAAATCCCAGAGCTGGTTCAGACAAACTCCCCTGGAGTTTTGATAGGTGAACCATAAGTTGCATTAGAAATAAATAGGAACCCCTAAGGGAATGAGTAAACTCGCCTTAATGACTGCAGACACAAAGCGAAGAGTAGGCTACTAGGCTATACCAGCAGATCCTTCACATTCTTCTTTTCCAATTGGCTTTCAGTAAACACTTCATCAGCCCCAAGTTTTTTGAGATTTTCCTTCACTTGATCTGCCCCAGCCCTGAAGTAAGCAGGAGACAGTGAAGCAATTCAAGCTACAAATGCAACAGTCAATTCTAAATCCACATCTTTTCCAGAAATGTTGTTAGCCGCAACAATTCCTTCAAGCATGCTATTCAGGGCACTTGAATTGTAACAGCAATTCTCTAAATATTGATATTTGACAGGATGATAGATATTTGGGATATTCAAACCCCCCCGATCCAAGTTATCATCTTGGGCAAGCTAAGCACCTAATCCTTGTTCCCAATACAGAAGTCTAAGCCAAACTAAAGTGAAGTTTCTGATGAGCACCTGTCCCTAATTATGTTGATACTACCAACACCTTGATGCCGTGCAAGCTGAATGATGCACTGTCCCACAATGCTCGTTGCTGCATTTTGAACAATGGCGTCACCTATTCCATACTCGGTGCAGTCCAGCAAATTTTGTCAGCTAATATCAAACCAGGATTTAAAAGTGTAAAAAAACAGGACTTTGAAAGAAGAAGGATAGCGTACCAGAATTGAGCTGGACAAAGTCTTGAAGCATTCTAAAAGCAGTCAAAGGATTCACAGTGACTGTGGCAGCATACTCCATAGGAGTATGTTTGTTTATTTTGTGCCAAACGGTCTCCTCCTTTACAATATAGGTTTGCCATGTTCCTAAGAAGTGTATCAAACACAAGAATAAGAAAAATAGATGAGCTAGGGTAGGGTAGCTTAGTGAAGGAGTTTGATGAAGAAGAGGCAATAAAGTAAAGCACCGAAGGATGGGGGAGACGGGATGACCCAATCGCCAGGGGAGAGAGTGTTGACAGAAGAGCCGACTGCGTGAACCTGTCCAACCCCTTCATACCCTCCGACTGCGGGCGGCTGTGGCCTCACTGGGTAAACCCCTTCGATTCGATTGATATCAGAAGGGTTTATGGGAGCAGCTAACATCTTAACGCAGACCTCATTTTGTTTGATCTCCACCGGTGGAATCTCTACAAGTCTGCAATTCAATTGGAAAAAGATGTTGCTATTGCTATCAATGCAGAGAGAGAGAGAGAGAGAGAGAGAGAGAGGACCTTGTGACTTTGTCAGGGGGGCCGTGCTGGTCGTAGACCACCGCCGTAGACGGCGGAGACATGAGAGCCGAGAATGCACAGACATGATTCCGAGCAAAGCAACGTTGCCGTGGAAATGATGATAATGATCTCAGACTGAGACCAACCGTCTTCATCACTTTTACCTCCGTCTGCCTCTTCTCTCTCCTCCTCTACTCCTCCCAATCGATGCCGCTCTACAGACTACAGGTTCCAATTGCCAAAATTCTGTCAACTCTCACAACCCAACCAACGGGGCCGTTTCTCAAACTTTCCTTTTTTGTTTTTTGTTTTTTTTTGGTTGTCGTTTATCAAACGTTGCCGTGGAATAAAGGGCTTGGATTTCCAATCCCATTTTCTAATTTATTATTCTCAATTCATATACACGAAATATGAGAAATGAAGTCCCTGATCTTATTTCCCCGTTACATTATCATATAACAAACATCCCTAGATCGACATATCGAGCGTCAAATCTAAAATCAAATTATCTCCTTACAATGCCCCCAATTCTGGTGGAATTACTAAATCAGGAAGGAAAAGGAATAGTTACTAACAATCTGAGTGGCTTCTTGACGTTCTAGTTTGTTGAAAGAGCAATTGCGGGATTGGAATGAATGACACTCCATTTCGATTAATAAATTCCTCCCCGTGTAGGATCTCCTATCTGTACGCCTCCGTCTCTGTTGTTACTTGGCTTCTTTGAGCAGCAGACAGGGAGGGGGGGTGAGATGGGTTGTTTTTTTTGGTGTTCTAGAAATTCAAACAAGAAGAAGAAATCGGACTCCAACGACCCTAAGGCTCAGGTCGTTATTGGTTTCAAAGCAATAGCCCAAGACCAAGATTATAATCCATCAACTCCTTCAGGTATCAAACCCCTTTAACGATCCTTGATTGAATAACCATTATTGTCGTGAATTATGATCTAATGTTACCTACTCTACGTTTAAATCAAATTGACATCAAGCGCAATTCATTGAGTTCATGATTGAACAGCTATTTTAGTCTCGATCGTGAGATAGACGATCGTTATATTCTTGGTTCTATGGATTGATGTATGGGAATTGTAGAAACTAAATTACGCATATGACAATCTTATGAATACTCCTAGTTGTTCCCTTGGCATGGCCTCCATGCATGGCTATCATCTGTTAGTTCTTAGCGTTGTTGCCGACCTGAAAATTGTATATATATGTCTTCTCTCTCTGAGACTTAGGATACTCCCATGTATGCAATGCAGTTTCATCCTCGTACTTTCACATAGGAGGAGTTATATGTTCCCTTGCAGATGCATCGACATTCAACAGGCGATCAGACTGCAAGAAGGATGTCAATGGAAAGGGAAAGGAGAATGAGCACGCCAGTCCTTCCTCGTCTGCTAAAGCGCCAAATATAAAGGTAGAAAGTAACACAAGTAGCTCTAAGGTGCGCATTTTCGCATACCAGCAGCTTGTAGATGCAACAGAAAACTTCCGCTCAGACTGCTTCCTGGGGGAGGGAGGCTTTGGCAGAGTTTATAAAGGACAGTTGGCAGATACTAATAAGGTTGCTTTGTAGCAGTTCTTCCCACTAAATATCATATTCTTGTAGATATGATTTGGTTCCATAGGTTAAAAAAAAAAGAGAACTAGAAAATTGAACAGCTCATAGAAAGAAGCCCAGCTAGGCTGGACATTTAAGTCTTTGAGTGTTGGTGGGTCTATGGTAGGTAAACTTGACGCTCCTTCCTCAAATGTAGGTTGTCGCAATCAAGCAGCTTGATCATAATGGATTGCAGGGCATCAGGGAGTTTGTTGTGGAAGTGTTGATACTTAGTCAAACGGATCATCCAAATCTTATGAAGCTGATGGGATATTGTGCTGAGCGCGATCAAAGACTACTGGTTTATGAATACATGCCATTAGGATCCTTGGAACACTATCTGCATGGTATGTAGCGTGCCTTTATCCGTTACAAATCTCAGTACTAGCAAAGTATATATGCTTGTCTGGCAGTCATATGTTCTTTAGCAACCAACTACATAGTGGACACGTATTTCTCATGCCCAATTTTAAACATATATGCACAGATAAAAGACCTAAGCAGAAGGCCCTTGACTGGAACACGAGGATGAAAATAGCTGCTGGGGTAGCCAGGGCCATAGAATATTTGCATGATAAGATGAAGCCACCTATCATATACCGTGACTTGAAATGCTCGAACATTTTGCTTGCTGAGGATTATCACCCAAAATTGTCCGATTTTGGGTTGGCTAAAGTGGGTCCTGTCGGTGAGAAGACCCATGTCTCCACTAGGGTGATGGGTAAATATGGGTATTGTGCGCCGGAGTATGCGATGACTGGTCAGCTGACTTTCAAATCGGATGTATTTAGTGTTGGCGTTGTTTTGCTGGAGATCGTCACAGGAAGAAAGGCAATTGATAATACAAAAGATGCTGGCGAGCAAAATCTAGTTGCCTGGGTAAGGTTTCTGTTTTTCTATATCAGAGTGGACCTTTTTGCTCAGATGACCCTTTACATGATATACATTGTTTCTGTTAAAGAACATAAAGGTTACAGGGTTGGACTTAGGCAGGATATTTGTCATTTGGCCAATGCCAGTTCTTTCCAAGTAAAACCATGGCTTCAATGGTCCAAAATAGAATTACCCATTAAGTTAGCTCATCATTTCATGTGATTTCATTCCCTGGAATGAAATTGATCATTACGCTTCATTCCTTAGTATTTCATGCAATTTCATGCCCTTCCTCTAAAACGAAATGGATCGTGAGTCTTCAATCTTCACATTTGTCATTTTAGTGTGGCTCATCAAAGATTGCAATGATGCGTTGGAAACTTAAAGAAATTATATTTCCTATGTAGCTGGTTGATTTGAGAAATTTTGGGACTTCATTAAGCTCTCTTAGCTGTCGTGTACATCACTTGATTCTCTTAAATATGAGGATTTAGATGTCCACCATCCACTGCAAAGGATGCCAAAATTCAGTTGCCTTGATAGTTCGAAACTTTAATTATTATTGGTAATGGTCGATTTCGGTTCAAATGCAATTTAGAACTATACTTTTATTCTCCGTGTATAACAGTTCCTAACCGCTGAACATTGGATCAGACGACGTGACTACGGTCAGAGCTTGCCCCTCACACCCTCTTCTCTCCTCTACAGAGAATGTGTGTGTGAGTGTGTGGTAAGCGGCTAACTACTAACAAAGAGTAGAATTGGTGACAGGCACGACCAATGTTCAAAGACAAGAGGAAATTTGGTCAGATGGCAGATCCGGCACTGAAAGGCGGATACCCAATAAGAGGGTTGTACCAAGCTCTTGCAGTTGCAGCCATGTGCATTCAGGAGCAGCCTAATATGAGACCTCCCGTGTCGGATGTTGTCACAGCTCTCAATTATCTTGCATCTCAAAACTATGATCCTCAGCTCCATTCATTTCAATACCAAAGGACCTCATAATCAACTTCAAGGATGACAACTGCCAATAGAGAAGATGACGACAAGAAGGTTGATGTAGCACGCGATCAGCTAGAGAGCGGATGACATACAAAGAGAGGATACACATTTCGTATAAATACAAAGTTGCCCATTGAGTGCTTAAAGGTGTTTCGTTGTCGAATTTTGTAGGGGGTTGATAACATCCACTACTGTCGATTTTTTCCCCTCTCTTTGGATAGATGTGGATTTGTGGTTTCTTTTTTTGTATTATTTATTTTTTGGTAAGATTTCCCTAATATTTTGTAGGTAGTAATTACTCTGTGTTCTGTCCCATTATCAACTTCAGTGCTGTGATAATAATACTACTAGTATTAGTCGAAGTCCATGCCTAGGTCCACCGGCTCGTCTACTCGTGCTTACGTTCTCACAATTATAGAAATAACTGCTACACCGCATAAATATACATGCGATCAGCGTGATTATAAACTAGTTATACAGCAATCCTGCACGGTTATTCAATATCATATTTCATTCATAAAAACACACATATCAATATCCATTTCCAAAACCCAAAATTATAAGAACTTGTTTGACCACCTATGATTAATTCTTGTTTATTACTATCAGACACGCCAATCAACAACGACAAACAGGTAGCGCAGATGTCTGCCGTGCCATCTGGGGCTGACACTCACAGGGCCAGGCCATCATGTTCATGGGATGCTACATGCTTTACTGGATCCCCTGCACCAAAAAAAGAAAAAGAAAAAAGAAAAGATGGCTTGATAACATTCCTAAGATAAATTGCAAATCACAATTCTGGTCTTGTGTATGAGAAAAGCAGAGCCCCTAATAAGTTAGGATGACAGATTTACCAAGACACGCTTCTTAAAGATGGATGTGAGTTCCTGGGGATCCCATTTGGTTTGTTTATAAGCATCAATTTTGTCCATCTCCTGCAGTTGAGAGAGTCATCACATTTGCTCCTCAACAGCCTTCTTTCAAATTATACCATTCAAACCCAACCTTCTGTGATGAAGGACATGCAAACCATACAAGTGTGCAACAACCCCCCCCCCCCAAAAAAAAAGATAAAAAAAACTCTGAATCATAAAGAAGTAATTAATTAATTAGTTACTCATACCTGAATCCAAGCAGCCAACTTGGGCCTACCAGCCGTAATATCATAGTTCTTCAACTCCAGCAACAGCGGCTGGAATCTTTGTACAAATGGTGCATAAGCAATATCTACCTGAAAAATCACAGCAATTCAAAAAAAAAATATACATATGCTTGAAATTGGAGCTCAGAATATGTGCATTCCTATTACAAAGCTTCATGTTAATACCACTTGCAGGACTTGACCGGATGCAATTGCAATCACACATCAATGGCAATAATAGAGGTGTCACAACAAAACCACTGCTTTTCATAAAGACCCAGGCAGTATGGTTAGAAACTTACTGCACTGAATTGGCCAAGGAAGAAAGAACCATCATCAAATTTGGAAAGAGCTTCTTCAAGTTTATCAAATGCAGCACCTGAAAAAGACAACAATCAATTCATAAGTTAAAAGTTGGGGAGTGACAAAAGTTGAGTCAGATAGAAAGCTGACTACATAAGAATCCATACTCATCTCGCTCTCAGAGCCTCCTTTAAGGTATGATACAACAGCGGCACCAAATTTATCGGTGAAGGCCAGCATTTCCTCTGCAAATTCTTTCTTAGCAGGATCCTACAGGATTTTTTTTAATTAATTGATCCCAAAACAGTTGGGAATTGAGACATAACTAATAAGATGGAGGAGATGGGCTCCTGAAGATGAAAAGGGAGAGGCATCAGTGGCTTACATTAGGGAAAAGGGGAGGTCCTTCGAAGTGGGTATCAATGTACTTGAGCAAGTCAAGACTCTCTCCCCTGATTTCATTGTTGTGCTCCAAAGCAGGTACCTTAGCAGGGGGATAGACCTTCTCCTTGTACCAAGCTGGCTTATCTTGGAGATTAATGGGAACTAAATGGATTTTGTCCTGCAGCCCCTGCACAGCACACAATAACAAGATTACAAATTGAACGTTGAAACCAAAGATTTGATTACGAATAATTATTCCTCCTTTAGAAGCTTAGAGCTAACAAGCAGTTAAAACTATTGATTAAATTAATAGTATAATATAATATAGGAGTAATTGATTAAAGAAAGCAGCCAAGCTACCTTGTAGTTTCGCGCAATCCAGACACGCTGGGCATAAGGACATACATAGGATGTGTACAACCTGATTGAATTCAAGATAACATATTGGGTGATGTAACCGAGTGAGCAAAATTGATTGAATCCAAGATGACATAACATCAGAGAGAGAGAGAGAGAGAGAGGAAGCAGCAGCACCTGGTGGTTCCATCAAAAAGAGGCGGCGGCTCAGAAGAAGAAGATCCGAGAACAGGTGGGAGAACCTCTTTGCTTTCCCTGCCACCAATTCAGCAGAAACATCAGTGCTACATCTACTGAAATCAAAGTATCGATTGAAAATTTGAAAAAAAGAGGATTACACTTTGGCCATGGATGAAGGCAGATGATTGGGAAGTGTATCCTGCACTAGAAAATGCCTAGGTACAAATACCCATGGTTGATGGAACCGCTTTATATAGACAAGATATCTTATGTGCACTTGTCATCACGGTTATTCTTCGTTTTGAATTTTGCTCCTCGTAAACTTTACTTCTTGTCAAATTTTGGAGCTAATCCCCCACGCAAATGATGATCACATGCCAATACCAGTAATCGTCACCAATGCCGTCATTGTTCTTGAAATTTCTACCGCCCCCACATCAGTCATTGCAGCTGACACTGACAGCCACACATTGAAGGGGTTGAATTGTGGGGGTTGGAGCAGTGAATGTTGCCACTTCAGCCCGTGCCTTCTGTGGAAGGCAAAAACTCTGCCATCAATCGGATGACGCTACATATAAAAAATTAGCTAATTACAGATTGCCATATATCACGTTGATTTTGGTAGATCCATTTGATCAAAATTAAGTTCAACCAATTAAAAGGCGCCGCGTGTTATCGATGATGCAGAAATTAGTAATTATTTTCTTTATTTAAAAATAAGAAAATAATTACTAGGCCTAGGTCCAAAATCCGGCTCTAATCCTAGCTGGTAGACCCTATAAATAAGGGTCCTTTCCCTTCATTTGATTCATTCGGCATTTGCAGAATTCAGAGCTCAGACGGCAAGTAACATCCAGCTACCAAGTAAGAAGGTTCAAGACTTGCAGCGCTTCAAAAACCATAATCAGGCACTTGCAGATCAAAATCAAGAACAACCTTAAGAGTTCTTCAACTGATTTGCATCAACCAAGATCAAGCATCAAGCCCTCAGAATACTCACGTCATTAGGAGATCGAATCAGAAGATCATTTTTATTGTATTAAATTCAGAAATTGTACCTACACACTATATCAATACAAAATTAAATTTGTTTATATCAATTTCCTGTCTAATTTATTTTATGCGCGAAATTTGTGTTTATAAATTTTTGGCACGCTCGGTGGGATATCTCTACCTCTCATCTCTTTCTCCAAAATACAAACTCTGCACTCCCTCGAAGATAACATGGCCCCTGAGAACGCTATCACCAAATCTTCAAGGAAATCTGTCTGATCTGCATATGAGGGATCAACAACTGCTAGTGCTGCATCTGGTGGTGTCATAACTAGAAGTATGACAAAAGTTGCTGGAGAGCAATCAATTGTGGCTGCACAATCACAGTCACACAAGATCCAAAACCTCGGCTCCAAGGTATCTGATGGAGTTAATCAAATCGCTTCAAATGTTCAGAAGCAAAAATCTGTTGCTGGCTTCATCATGCCACAAACAATTCTGCGTGGGATGGATGAACTCCAAACCCACACCAACCCTGCTTTTCAACCCTTCAATTTTGAAGATGATGGTTATTCAAGCAGTGATTCCTCTTTAGCATTATCAAAGGGATTACTTTTCTCACATGCTGAAGCTGAATCCTCCGATATTGTCATCATGCCAGTTATGGTGACAGCAGCTACTAACATAGAAGAACAACTGGTAAGCATGAAGGCTACATTAGATAGGTTCTCTAAAGAAAGTGCAAAAAAAGACGCCCAAATTAAACGTCAGAACGATCAGATTGTTGAGCTGATGAAGAAGTTAGAAAAGAAGTCATCTGAAGCTTCCAACAAAGATTCAGGCGCCGAAACCTCTGATAAAGAGTCTAGCCACAGCGAAGAATCTGATGACGAGCGCAAGGCAAGAAAGGACCGCTCTTTAGGCTCGATGTCTGTTGAGCAAATTCAGAGCTTGATAGCAAATATAGTCAAGGCTCAGTTGGGAGGAGCGCCTCATAAGATTCACTTGTATATAAAGCCTTATACGAAGAGGATTGATGCTCTTCGCATGCCCCATGGCTATCAGCCTCCCAAGTTCAACCAGTTTGATGGTAAAGGCAACTTCAAACAGCATATTACCTACTTCATTGAGACGTGCAGTAATGCTGGCACAGAGGGGGACTGACTGGTGAAACAGTTTGTTCGTACTCTCAAAGGGATTACATTCGATTGGTACACAGACCTAGAGTCAGAATCCATTGACAGTTGGGAACAAATGGAGCAGGAGTTCCTGAAACGATTCTATAAACACCAGACAATGAAAAGACGAGCAGGTTCTTGATTACATTAATCGCTGGAGGTCCCTAAATCTTGAGTGTAAGGATCGTCTATCAGAAGTTTCAGCCGTTGAAATGTGTGCTCAGGGCATGGAGTGCGATTTACTATACGTCTTGCAGGTGAGTAAGCCAAAGACTTTCGAGGAATTGGCAACGAAAGCTCATGATATGGAGATAATGATCGCAAGTCGCCGTGGCAAGTCTTCTTCCTCGTCTGACGCTAGAAAGGATAAGGGTGAATTCAAGAAAAATCCTAAGTCCACTAAGTCCTCAAACAAAGAATCCATGACTGTTTCAACTGGAGAGCCGGTTAGAATATCCAGAAAGCCCAAATATGAAAATAAGAAGGGTGGATTCTCTAAGGATACTGAAAGAAGCGTCTACATTGAAGGAACTGCAGGAGAAGAAATACCCATTCCCTGACTCAGACTTGTCAGAAATGCTTGATGATCTCCTTGAAAAAGGGATTATCTAACTTCCAGAATCAAAACGGCCCAAAGAAGTTGGAAGGGTTACCGACCCAAAATATTGTCAATATCACAGGGTGGTTAGTCACCCTCTCGAGAAATGCGTTATGCTCAAGGAGCGTATTATGCAACTTGCTATGGATGGGAAGATAATATTAGATTTGGATGACACTGTTGAGACAAATCATATCTCCACCCAGCTGGAGTATTCCTCAGCACCCTAGAAGCCAAAGCATACTCAATCTCGTGGTAGAGTAAACACTGAATTGATTTCCTCCCATGGAGAGAAATTAATTACAATACAATTTGGAAGTTTGGAGCCTGTGGTGGCTCCAATTGGATCCAAAGGACCCTTGACAGAGGTTGATCCTTTTATGGATGTCTCTGATAAAGCTGATGTTGATGAAGAGGGATGGACTCTTGTCACTCGCCGGAGGCTAAGGAAGTAAAGCCAAGTGCAATCGTCACCTCTCTGCCTCAGGAAGAGACAAGGAAGAAAGAAGAGCCCTCGTCATTCAAAAGGAAGTGAGAAGTCCAAGAACCTCAAAAGGCACGAAATTCTGCCTATTAACCTCTTTGAGCAGGAGCCGCTTGTCCCTGTCACACTCGAAGAGTTTTTCCCAATAGGTTTCTTTGAGAGAGTTACAGTCAACATGACCTCATGTTCTGAGCTCGAAGAAGATGAAGTCGAAGGAAGTGACAGACAAGAGGAGTCCCCTAGAATAGCTGATAAGACTTTGACTATCTTGGAGGCTTTGCCAGCTCGTATGGGTCTGGGGCAAATCTTTTATTTTCCTAACGAGATGCGCCAACATTTTGTTGCTGCCTTACAACACCCAGAACTTTACGCTGATAAAATCAAAGATGTGGGAGCATCAACAGAAGGCCCTGTTCCGTGTGCCTCTTATAACTCCGCAGTCACTTTCACTGATGATGATTTGTTGTTAGGATCTAAGCCCTATAATCGTTTTTTGTTTGTGGCTGGTTACATTAGGGAGCAGAAAGTCAGGCGCATTCTCGTGGATGGAGGATCAGCTGTCAACATCATGCCCAAGTCTACAATGAACGACTTAGGCATCACAATAGAAGAACTGTCTAAGAGTTGAACGATGATTCAAGGCTTTAACCTTGAAAGCTAGCGTGCAATCGGCATGATTCGCGTTGAACTGATAATGGGAGATTTGATGACATCCTCCATCTTCCATATAATCAATGCTAGGACTTCCTACAGGTTGTTACTTGAATGACCATGGCTTCATGAGCATGGGGTAGTGGCTTCTAGTTTACACCAATGCCTTAAGTACTATCGTGATAGAGAGAAGAAAATAAATGGAGATGTCAAGCCATTCACTAAGGCTGAGTCTCATTTTATGGACGCAAGGTTCTTTGAAGAAGGTACTGCACCTAAAGAAACCATGCCATCAGCCATTTCTTCCATGGGCAAAGGTGTCGCAAAGAATGCCCCTCAAGCAACAAAAGATGATGCTCCTAAGCAGCAGCTTGAGAAAGAAGCAAGCAAGCAAGGTAGCACCACTTCTTGTGTTGAGCAAGTTGCTAAACAAGCTGTTGCTTCGACAGGATCAATGCCACCAGTCTTAAGGTACATACTTAGGTCTCGCCATAAGGAGGGCGTATCGCCCTTTGGCGAGTGCACAAGCAGAAGCATCGAGACCAAAGTTACCAAAAAGGATGATGGAGGTAGCATAATCACCTTAAAAGGAAGTGCAATAGTTCTAACACTTAAGATGTGGTAGGCTAAGGTGAGTAGGCCCCTTCTTTTCGGGTTTGTCGTTTTTTTCTAAAGAAGGTGATGACTTGCCAAGTGCATGGACTAGGGAGGGATTTGATCCTAATGCGTACAAGCTTATGGAAAGGCCTGACTATAACTTTCAAAATCCAGCTACTTTAGGAAAGGTAGTCGAAGCCAAGCCTCATGGCCTTACTGAAACTCAGAGAAAGATTCAAGAGCAGGGAGGTTCAGTAGGCGTCCCTAAAGTTGGACTGGGTTTCACGCCACCGTAGCCAGTCAGAATCTCTGGGCGACGAAGGGACAAGAAGTTGGTGATTCAACACATCTCAGTTGAAGAAGTAGATGTGAGTGACGATGAAAATGCTTCCCCCAATCCAAAGCCCTTTGTATTTGATAGGCTGCAATTATCCACTTTAAAAAAACGTCCGTCAGTATTCGCCCGTATAGGGAAAGGGAGAGATCACAGATGCTCTGTTTTCAACAGAATCAAAGATGATCCCCGGCCAAAGCCTTTAGTTTTTGCCAGAATAGGAGCTGGTGAAAAGTCCTCAAACTCACAACTTCAGTATTAGAAAAGTTCTGTATTTAGCCGTTTGGGAGTGATAAATGAAGTTCAGAGCTCTATCCCTTCCCGTGTGAAATGTGTCTTTACTTTGGATGTTACGACAGACGGTTCATTGAGGGTAAAGAGGCGTACTGTGGTCCTCACAGGTCAACGAAAAAGCTCTGGCTCTAACGAGGAAGAAGAAGTTGTTTCTTCCAATCACATCACAATCCACGAATGTGATGACTCAGACTCAGAGATAGAGTTTGCAGAAATTCCTGAGACTTTCGAAGATGGGGCCCGGGTTACAGTTGATGATTTGAAAGAGCTGAATCTTGGAACCAATGAAAAGCCTTGCCCTATCTACATAAGCTCATCACTTACACTTGAAGAGGAAAAGCAGTCCTTGGAACTTTGTCAGAGTATGAGGACTTATTTGCCTGGAGCTATAAAGAAATGCCCGGATTGGACCCAAAGGTTGCAATTCATCGCCTATCTATCAAAAGGGGTATTTCGCCTAAGAAGCAACCTCAGCGACGTTTCGCCCAGAGTTGGTACCGGAAATTGAAAAGGAGGTTAATAAACTCATAGAGGCAGGATTCATTCGCGAGGTCAAATACCCAATATGGATCGCAAACATCGTGCCTGTCAGGAAGAAAAATAGGCAACTTCGTATTTGTGTGGACTTCCGGGATCTCAACGACGCTTGTCCAAAAGATGATTTCCCGCTACCTGTCACAGAACTAATGATCGACTCAACTATAGGGCATGAAGCGTTGTCATTCATGGATTGTACCACAAGATACAATTAGATTCTGATGGCGCCAGAAGATCAAGCGGCCACAGCTTTCCGCACACCTAAAGGCATTTTTTTGCTATAAGGTGATGCCCTTCGGACTCAAGAATGCAGGAGCAACGCACTAAAGGGCAATGCAAACAATTTTTGACGATATGCTCTACAAAAAAGTCGAGTGCTATGTTGGTGATTTGGTGGTGAAGTCCAAAAAGAGGGAGGACCACATACAAGATCTTCGTCTAACATTTGAGCGATTACGGAGATGCCAATTGAAGATGAACCCACTCAAGTGCGCATTCGGTGTCACCTCCGGAAAATTCTTGGGTTTCGTCATTCACCATCGGGGAATTGAAATCGACCAATCGAAGATCAAGGCAATTCAAGAGATGCCTGAGGCAAAGAATCTCAGAGAGTTTCGCGGACTTCAAGGTCGTTTGGCATACATCCGAAGATTCATCTCGAATCTTGCAGGACGTTGCTACCCCTTCAGCCACCTTATGAAAAAGGGAGCACCGTTTGAATGGGACGACTTATGTTGAGCGGCTTTCAAGAAAATAAAAGAATATTTGTCCCATCCTCTGGTATTGGGGGCACCCATCCCTGGTAAGCCTTTTCGACTGTACATTGCAACTCAGAAAAAATTCCTAGGAGCATTATGTGTACAAGAAAACAAGGAAGGGAAAGAAGTCACCCTGTACTACTTAAGTCGTACGTTGGTCAGCGCTGAGTTGAAGTACTCCCCTATTGAAAAGATGTGCTTGTCACTCATCTTTGCCATCCAAAAACTAAAACATTACTTGCAGGCCTATATAGTGCAAGTGATTTCCAAAACTGATCCCATCAAGTACATCTTATCTAGGCCAATCTTAAATGGGCGACTGGCAAAATGGGCGGTCATCTTAAAACAGTACGACCTTGTCTATGTACCCCAAACAGCGGTCAAGGGACAAGCATTGGCAGATTTCTTAGCAGATCATCCCCTTCCCGATGATTGGGAGTTAAATGATGATTTGCTAGGAGAACGCGTGTTCTACATCGATATCCTCCCTCCCTAGAAAATGTATTTCGATGGTGCAGTTAGATGTGATGGCACTGGTGCAGGAGTGGTCTTCATCTCCCCCGAAAAGCACATTCTTCCGTATTCATTTGTGCTCACTCAGTTATACTTTAACAATGTGGCGGAATACCAAGCGCTTAACTTGGGCCTGAAATGGCTATTGAGATGGGGATAACCGATCTCAACATATATGGTGACTCGCAGTTGGTCATCAATCAACTACTTGATGAATACGAGGTTAAGAAAGAGGACCTTGTCCCGTATCACAGGTAAGTATTACGCCTACTAAATAAGTTGGACATGGCCAAGTTAGAGCACGTGCCAAGGAGTGCCAACAAGATGGCTGACACACTAGCAAGCCTCGCAGCCACTTTGGGAGGGGGGGCAGAAGGAGAAATGACTATTCCAGTATGTAGCTACTGGGTTGTTCTACCAAATGATGAAGACTCAGAGGAAGACGTTGACATGATATATGTTCTTGAAACAGATGCAGAAGAATGGCGTCAACCTATAATTGAGTACTTAGAGCATGGAAAACTGCCTAGTGAGCCAAGGCATAAGACAGAAATACAGCGGAGGGCTTCAAGCTTCCTTTACAACAACGGGACACTCTATCGACGCTCCCTGCTTGGTCTTTGGTTACGATGCTTGGACGTGGAAGAAGCAAAGTAAGCAATGACGGAAGCTCATTCAGGTGTGTGTGGAGCACACCAATCAGGGCCTAGGTTACATGATCGCATCAAAAGGATGGGCTACTACTGGCCCACTATGGTGCAAGATTGCATAAATTATGCAAAGAGGTGCGATGCTTGCCAGTTCCATACTAACTTCATACATCAACCTCCCGAATGTCTCCACCCAACAGTTGCATCTTGGCCATTTGAGGCGTGGGCGCTCGATGTCGTTGGACCAATCACGCCTAAATCGTCTGCTGATCACTCCTACATCCTAACTGCCACTGATTACTTCTCTAAATAAGCAGAAGTAATTCCACTAAGAGATGTTAAAAAAGAAAATGTGGTTGACTTCATAAGGACACATTATTTATCGGTATGGTGTGCCAAGGTACATTATCGCCGATAATGGTAAGCCTTTCTTCAACAGCCGGATGACTAGCCTATGCGAGAAGTTTAAGTTTTCCCAACATAGGTCTTACATGTACAATGCCCCTACAAACGGCCTGGCAGAAGCCTTTAACAAAACACTTTACAACTTACTCAAAAAGATTGTTGTAAAGTCTAAACGGGATTGGCATGAGAGACTAGGGGAAGCTCTTTGGGCATATTGAATAACGTACAAGACATCAACATAGTCGATCCCCTTCGCTTTGGTGTATGGAGTTGAAGCTGTTCTACCCTTGGAGCTTCAAATCCCATCACTCCGCGTCGCCATGCAGGAAGGTTTGATGGAAGACAAAAATCACAGGCTTCGCTTAACTGAACTGGAGGCCCTTGATGAGAGAAGGTTCGGCCGCGCTCATTCCTAGTGGGAGACCAAGTCTTGGCAGTAAGAAGACCGATCATTGTCTCTCATAAATTTGGAAGCACATTCACCTCCAAGTGGGAGAGAAGTCTACACAAATGGAGCTTATAAAATAGTTGATGCTGATGGAGTGCGCGTAGGGCCCATAAACGGCAAGTTCTTGAAGCGCTATTATTCTTGAAATAGAATGTTGTAAAGCTCTTAAGTAAGAGCCTAAACTACTCATTCTTTCAGGTTAAATTCCTTTGTAATACTCCTGATCCGCAAGAGTCTAAACTGTGAACGGCAAAACAAAACAAATAAAGGATATTATGTCCTTGAACTACGTATGGCTTGATCTTTTAGGGTATTACATTCCCTTTAGGTATGTAGGCAACTTGGGTATATTTCCTGAGTACAGCCGTAAAAAAAAAAAAAAAAGGATGAATAAATTGTGTTAGTACTAATTGGTTTTGTTCATTAGATACAGGTACATATTATCGCGTAAACTTGAATTGAAAGAGTCATCTTATTGCAATATACCAAAACCAATTCCAATAAAACCATACTGAGTCTAAAAAGAAGTAACAAGTTACAAAGTGAAAAAAATCTAGAACAAATCCACCGGATGTGGTCTAGGCATCCAGTGCTCCTAAAAGCTCTTAGGCACGTTTCCTTACTGCTTCAACTTGAGCCGTTTCTTCTGTAGTAACTTGGGGCGTAGTATCTAAATCAGCAACCTCTTTTTCAAGAAGAGGTACACCATCTTTGGTTTTCTTCAACAAAGCTTCAGTCTCTACTAATTGATCTTGCAATTCCAGCTCATTCGCCTTTGCTTGTTCAAGATCTGCCTCAAGTAGCTTCCTTCGCTTACGAGCTTAGGCGATAGCAGTAGTTGTCTCATCAAACTGCACACTGACCTTTTCCACTAAAGCTCATGCCTCCGTAAGTTTGTCTAATAAGGCTGCTCGCTTGTTTAGAACATCTTCGGTAGGAGTCCGATCTTCTAATTGGGCTTTCAACTTCAGGTACTGTCCGACTTTGTTCAAATATGCCTTGACACTATTCTTCAGCCCCAAATAATCTGCCTGGAAGGATGATAACATTTCATATATTTGCTCAGCTTCCTGGCGAATATTTGCAAGGTCGCCTTCTGTCTTTGGGATGAACTTTTTCAACTATTGCTGAAAACATTGCTTCACACTCAAGGCCAGATCGTTAAACACACCAGAAGCAATTCTCCCAGGGAAGTAGGTTGCAACAGAAGAAGTAGGTGATTCACAGCGCTCTACTTGTTTCACTGGCGATGACATTATGTTAATATAATCGTCCTCCGTTGACTTGGCAGCAGGCATAGTCAAGGTGGCTTCACTATCTTTGTCACCAAATGCGGCCTTAAGTCTGTCTCCGATTTTGGCAGTATATCTCTACATCAAAAGGAGGATTAAGTCAAAAAGAAATGGGGGGACCAAAAAAGGGAAGGAAAAGGGGGCAGGATAACAAGATGCACCTCTCCCTTTGCTTTGTTATCTGATTTCAGTTCGCTCATCGCACTGTTAGACTTGTTCTTGGAGTTAGGTAGCTTGGTTGCAACGTTTGGTTTGCTCTTCGAGCCGGCCAAATTCTTCGCACTCCTAGTAGAAGACCTAACACCCAAACCTCTCAAAGTTTCAATCTTTTCTTTCTCAGGCGAACAACTTCTACTTTTCTGAGGAGATGTGTCTGCTCCCAGCGAGGAACTATCGCCTCCTTCTTTTCTAAGCTTAGCTGGGCATAGGGCATGTTCGTTACGCTGCTGCATGATTGGCTTATGTGCACGCGCTTTACCGGAAGTGACAACTAAGGCGGATGCATCATCAGCAACTCTCACTTTAGAAGCTCTTCGTGGTTGCATAGTCTCGCCTCTAGGATATTTAGGCCCTTGAGAGAAAAGATCGCCCAGCGAAGATCGCCGCCAATTAGCACATGCAATAGTAACCAGTGTAGACCTCTTATCAGGAGGAGCAGGAATTGTCACGCTAGACCTTGTTATGTGTTCTGTAAGGTTGAACCAATAGCGAGCTATGTTCTATAAGGTACCCTCTCGGTCATTCATTCGTGGTTCACTTAGTACATCTTGATGGAAGCCAAATTGTCGCCCAAACTTACAAGGGAAGTATGGTTTGATCACAATTGTTCTTCCTTGTCACAAGGTCAAAAACCCAGAGCGGAGGCAAATCAAATATGCTTTCTAGCTTGAGGATAAATTCTGGGTGTCAATCAAGGTGATCGATGTATCCTTCATAAGAGCGTTAGAATACATGACAGATGGATCCTTGCATTTCAATAACTCTCGAGCTTCTTGTACGTCAGGAGTCCGATTCAGCTTTTCACTAGAGAACCTCACCATTTTAGGATGGCCGTGCCGCTGATGGGGATGATCAAAATAAGTTTGGAAGTAAGTCCCTAACCATCCATAAACGTAGTGAATGGGGAAAATTACTTCCAACTTATTCAGACTCCGAGCCGTAGAAATTCTAGGAAACCCTCGATAAATGCTAGCCAAAGCAGGAATTGCGAGGTTTAGACATTCCCCGTGAGCCAGTTTGCTTGCAACTACAAACACAGTTGGGCGAATAAGGCACACTGCTTCAGTTGGTAGCACAAAGGAGCACAACCAACAGGAAATAAGGGCTGCAAGGTAGGTCTCTTCGATTAGGGCCTCACGAATGTTGAGCGTCACAAAAGGATCCTTCTCTCTCTTCGTTCGCCCTATGAGAGGAGCAATCATGCCAGATGGACATGATGTATTTGTTGGAACCTTAACTCGCTTTCTGTTGTCACGAGTCATGACTGGGAGGAGGTGTGTAAATCTGCCGCCCTCGAAACCAGAAGCGTATCCATTTGGAAGTAGTAAGTTGAACGATGCCATGAACATCTTGGCATAGTCTGTGGAAAGCATAGAAGAGAAATGAGTACGTCATTGGAATATCATTATCTCCACGTCCGGCAGCGGATGGAATGACTTCTTCATAGTAAGCACCGTCAGTTGGAAATCCATCTATAGCCCGTAAATCCCATAAGGAGATTGACATATCGCCGCTCTCTGTGCAAAAGGTGTTGGTAGTGTAGCACCACACTTCACAGAATGCTTTGAAGATGGTGAGACTATGTCATAAGAGAACAAGGATGCATACAGTCCATTGTAAAGCTTCCATTCCATAAGCCTGTCTTTGTTGCGACCAAGAACGTCTTCAAGCCACTTCAATAGTATGGTGTGAAGAAGTTGTCAAAAACTGGAGATTAGTTTCCCAAAAGCCAACAAGAGAAGCAGTATATTGAGAGATCAAAAGTCGATGATGAGGCTTTAGAAATTTGAAGAATTTAACAAGTTTTCAATCTCTATGGATTTGGTTGACCGAATAGCCGTTGTGAAAGGCAAAAAGAGGATGGTATCTGCCAACCAAAAAAAAAAAAAAAAAAAAAAACTACCTCAACATTGCAGGCACTGAATAGAAAAAAAAATTGGTGAATTGGAGGAGCTTGTAGATGGGTTTATATAGTAGGCAATTGAAGCTTCCTACTGTTACTTCAATTTGGATATCGATAAATTTTTATCTCTTTGAGTTATTGATAAATTCTATCTAGAACTGTTGATAGAATTTTATCACAAATCATGAATGCGGAAATTATCATTACAAGAAAAAAAAAGAAGAAAGAAAAAGCAAAAAAAAGGGACAAAAAGGGGGAGGGAAGCCATACGTGCCAAACAAAAAACAGAAAGGTTTCAATCACTTTTTAGGGAAAAAAAGCGAAAGAAACAAGGGGTTTTCTTGGATCTGAATTCATTTTCCCAAGCCTTAATTCATTAAATTTCAAAAAAAAAGGGTGAGTGTTAAGTTGAAAAAATTTTTACTTGGCAATTAAAAAAATTGACCCGTTAAATTCTTGATCATTTGTATCAATTAAGCATTCGAGACTCAGCCGCTTCAAAAAAAAAAAGAAGAAGCATACTCCAAGTTTGTATACGCGGCCGACTCTCGAGGGGACATTTGTAGAAGGCAAAAATTCTGCAACCAATCGGATGGTGCCACGTGTAAAAAATCAGCCAATTACAGATTGCCATGTGTCATATTGACTTTGGTGGACCCGCTTGGTCGAAATTAAGTTCAGCTAATTAAAAGCCGTCACGTGTCATCGATGATATATAAATTAGTAATTATTTTCTTTATTTAAAAATAAGAAAATAATTATTAGGTCTAGGCCCAAAACCCGACTCTAACCCTAACTGGCAGAGCCTATAAATAAGGGTCCTTTTCCTTCATTTGATTCATTCGACATTTGCAAAATTCAGAACTCAGACGGTAAGGAACATCCAGCTACCAAGCGATAAGGATCAAGACTTGCAGAGTTTCAGAAACCACAATCAGCCACTTGCATATCAAAATCAAGAACAACCTTCAGAGTTCTTCAGGTGATTTGCATCAACCGAGATCAAGCATCAAGCCCTCGTAATACTCAAGTCATTAGGAGATCGAATAAGAGGATCATTTTTATTGTATTAAATTCAAAGATTGTACCTACACACTGCATCAATACAAAATTAAATTTGTTTATATTAATTTCCTGTCTAATTTATTTTAAGCACGAAATTTGTGTTTACACCTCCATCTGTCCTGAGAGAGATCAACGGGTTTGCTCAGTCCCACGAGAATGGGCCCCATGATTTGGGCCAGCTGAGATCCAACGGGTTGAATGAATGCTTGGGTTGTGAAAATTCATAGATACAAGTGTACATATTTAGTATGATGATACACATCCCAAAGTCATGTAGTAAACGTGCATTTAATATGTTACATTATATCTTTTTTTTGTAGTAGTGTACCTTTTCTTTCTTGCAATGTACATTTTGTTTTTTACAATGTGTCTTTTCTTATCTGTAGTGTATTTCTGCTTTTCTGTAATGTACCTTTTGTTTCGTACAATGTATCTTTTTCTAGTCGATTAGGTTAGAAGAATTACGAAAATGCTTATTAGGTTGAGGGAAATTAAATAGAGGCGTAACCAAATCATATAATGTCTTTTATAGAGGTATATATCTTAGGATTACTGCTTGTATTATGGGAACATCCTTTCTATGTGAGCGTAGAGTATGCCGATTCGAAGGTTTTTAAATTATGTTAAATTTCAAGCATACGATGCGATTTTTGTGTCTGGCATATCCAACTAGTCAACAAGAAGGATTTGTCTACTGAATATTTACATTAATTGAAATTATACATACTATTTGAACGTTTAAATCGCATAAATCTTCCAATATGCACAAAATCTGTTTGTTATTGCTGGGGTTTGTAGTATTTTTTACTCATTCCTGCGGTAATAGGAAATTTGTCAATAATTCTAAGAACGTAGGCCCAATCTACGCACATGTCCCCTGGGCCAAGGGCCCGAGGCTTCGATAGGTGGTTCTTGTTGCACAGTCTAGGATAGTAAACAAGTGGACCGTAGACTTCCACTCGGCTCGTGTGGGTTAGTTATTCAGCACTTATTCTATTCGTTCATTAGATTAGACAACTGCATAACTTCCCATCAAAATTTAACTGCCAGATCCCATTTATTCTCTTGATTGATATGGTGACTACTTTTAACGGCAACGAAAGAAGAGAAACATACACAAACACATAATCCTTGAGAGTGCCTACAAGGCCCCATTGATTGACGTTAAAGAAACTTAAAGAACATAAAACTATTTTGATCAAAGTTTTATCCTTAAGATTATTTGTGGTATAAAATAAATAAGTTTCAAGGAAATTGACATGTTCACGATCTAATTTATCCAGTACCACAATGCTACTTTTCTCTGAACATATTGCGCGTTCAACAATCAGGATTGCAGCGCAAGACTGGACATGAAATTTTATGTGACCTCTGTCGATCTGGGAGACTTCAATGAGTTCAATCAAAACAAGCAGAAAATGGGAAAACAAACACTCCATTTCCAAAACCCAAAATATATAAGAACTATAATTAATTCTTGTTTATTACCATCTGACAAGTCAATCAACAACGACAAACAGGTAGCGCAGATGTCTGCCGTGCCATCTGGGGCTGACACTCACAGGGCCAGGCCATCATGTTCATGGGATGCTACATGCTTTAGTGGATCCCCTGCACCAAAAAAAAGAAAAAAGAAAAAAGAAAAAAGAGAAGATGGCTTGATAACATTCCTAAGATAAATTGCAAATCACAATTCTGGTCTTGTGTATGAGAAAAGCAGAGCCCCTAATAAGTTAGGATGATTGATTTACCAAGACACGCTTCTTAAAGATGGATGTGAGTTCCTGGGGATCCCATTTGGTTTGTTTATAAGCATCAATTTTGTCCATCTCCTGCAATTGTCAGAGTCATCACATTTGCTCCTCAACAGCCTTCTTCCAAATTATACCATTCAAGCCCAACCTTCTGTGATGAAGGATATGCAAACCGTGCAACAACCTCTGAATCATAATGACCTAATTAATTAATTAGTTACTCATACCTGAATCCAAGCAGCCAACTTGGGCCTAACAGCCGTAATATCATAGTTCTTCAACTCCAGCAACAGCGGCTGGAATCTTTGTACAAATGGTGCATAAGCAATATCTACCTGAAAAATCACAGCAATTCAAAAAAAAAATATACATATGCTTGAAATTGGAGCTCAGAATATGTGCATTCCTATTACAAAGCTTCATGTTAATACCACTTGCAGGACTTGACCGGATGCAATTGCAATCACACATCAATGGCAATAATAGAGGTGTCACAACAAAACCACTGCTTTTCATAAAGACCCAGGCAGTATGGTTAGAAACTTACTGCACTGAATTGGCCAAGGAAGAAAGGACCATCATCAAATTTGGAAAGAGCTTCTTCAAGTTTATCAAATGCAGCACCTGCAAAAGACAACAATCAATTCATAAGTTAAAAGTTGGGAAGCGACAAAAGTTGAGTCAGATAGACAGCCGACTATGTAAGAATCCATACTCATCTCGCTCTCAGAGCCTCCTTTAAGGTATGATATAACGGCGGTACCAAATTTATCGGTGAAGGCCAGCATTTCCTCTGCAAATTCTTTCTTAGCAGGATCCTACAGGATTTTTTTAATTAATTAATCCCAAAACAGTTGCGAAGTGGGTTTTGAGACATAACTAATAAGATGGAGGAGATGGGCTCCTGAAGATGAAAAGGGAGAGGCATCAGTGGCTTACATTAGGGAAAAGGGGAGGTCCCTCGAAGTGGGTATCAATGTACTTGAGCAAATCAAGACTCTCTCCCCTGATTTCATTGTTGTGCTCCAAAGCAGGTACCTTAGCAGGGGGATAGACCTTCTCCTTGTACCAAGCTGGCTTATCTTGGAGATCAATGGGAACTAAATGGATTTTGTCCTGCAGCCCCTGCACAGCACACAATAACAAGATTACAAATTGAATGTTGAAACCAAAGATTTGATTACGAATAATTATTACTCCTTTAGAAGCTTAGAGCTAACAAGCAGTTAAAACTATTGATTAAATTAATAGTATAATATAATATAGGAGTAATTGATTAAAGAAAGCAGCCAAGCTACCTTGTAGTTTCGCGCAATCCAGGCACGCTGGGCATAAGGACATACATAGGATATGTACAACCTAATTGAATTCAAGATAACATATTGGGTGATGTAACTGAGTGAGCAAAATTGATTGAATCCAAGATGACATGACATCTGAGAGAGAGAGAGAGAGAGGAAGCAGCAGCACCTGGTGGTTCCATCAAAAAGAGGCGGCGGCTCAGAAGAAGAAGATGGGAGAACAGGTGGGAGAACCTCTTTGCTTTCCCTGCCACCAATTCAGCAGAAACATCAGTGCTACATCTACTGAAATTAAAATATCAATTGAAAAGTTGAAAGCCTACACTTTGGCCATGGATGAAAGCAGATGATTGGGAAGTATATCCTGCACTAGAAAATGCCTAGGTACAAATACCCATGGTTAATGGAACCGCCTTATATAGACAAGATATCTTATGTGCATTTCTTCGTTTTGAATTTTGTTCCTCCTGAACTTTACTTTTTGTCAAATTTTGGAGTCATTTTTCACATGCCAATACCATTAATCGTCACCAATAGCGTCATTGTTCTTGAAATTTGTACCGCCCCACATCAGTCATTGCAGATGAGCTGACACTGACAGCCACGCATTGAAGGAGTTGAATTGTGGGGGTTGGAGCAGTTAATGTTGCTACTTCAGCCCATGCCTCCCTCTGTCCCGAGAGAGACCAATGGGTTTGCTCAGTCCCACGAGAATGGGCTCCATGATTTGGGCCAGCTGAGATCAACAAGTTGAATGGATGTTTGTGTTATGGGAACATCCTTTTCATGTGAGCGTAGAGTATGGCAGATTCGAAGGTCTTTAAACTTGTATCTAAATTTTGAGTATATGATGTGATTTTTGTGTCTTAACATATCGAATTAGTCTGAATTGAAGATTTTTCTACGAGTTGAATGTAGGCACAATCTACGCCATGGGCTAAGGGCCCAAGGCTTCGATAGGTGGTTCTTGTTGAACATTCTAGGATAGTAAACAAGAGGACTGTAGACTTCCTCTCGGCTCGTGCGGGTTAGTTATTCAGCACTTATTCGATTCGTTCATTAGGTAAGACAACTGCGTAACTTCCCACCAAAATTTAACTGCCAGATCCCATTTATTCTCTGGATATGGTGACTACTTTTAACGGCAAGGAAAGGTAGAAGAGAAACATACACAAACACATAATCCTTGACAGTGCCTACAAGACCTCATTGATTGAAGTTAAAGAAACTTAAAAAACAGAGGGCTATCTTGATCAACGTTTTATCCTTTAGACTATTTGTAGTACAAAATAAATAAGTCTCAAGGAAACTAACATGCTCACGATCTAATTTATCCAGCACCACATTGCTACTTTTCTGTAACAGATTGCTCATTCAACAATTAGGATTGCAGCGCCAGACTATTGAGAGACCGAACATGAAATTTTATGTGACCTCTGTCGATCTGGGAGACTTCAATGAAAACAAGCAGATAAATGGGAAAACAAACACTCCAATTCAAACTTACACCCTTCTAAAGTTCTCATACCCGCCATGACCAAGGTAAAATCCAAAACTCACATCATCCATCTTCTCTGACTGACTCCAAACATACTCCGAGCACACTGCACACTAGATTCCCCCAAAACACAGCCGATGACAGACACATAAAAGAACTTAACGATAGTCCCATCTCCCGTTCTCATCATCATCATAATAGCCGTGATCTGGGTCGATATAAATATCGTCCATCTCATCTTCACTGAATAGATCCTCTAATCGCTCCATGCACTCTGAATCATCAGATCTAGATCTATCTGTATCAGTTTCAAGCTCTTCTGAAACACTGCGGCAACTTTCGCTTTTGCTTTCCTCCTCTTCATCCTCTGAGGATTCCTCTTCAGGATAATCATTCAGGGGATTGTTCTCGGCTGTCAACTCAACCCCAAAGAAAAAAGTCTAGCATCACCCTTCTAGATTGAGATCATCATACACTTAAACCAACATTTTTAAAATATCAAAAACATTAGCACATATACTATGACCTGGCTCTGTTGGTGCATTGTGAGAGCGTAAAGCTCATACTTTTTGAAAGTTGGGGGGAAAGAAGGGCTGGATTTTAGAGAATAAAAGAACTATCATTTATGGTTGCTTCTGTCCGTAGACCTGGGACTACCATATGTACTATTTTTTTTTGGGGGGGAGGGGGTAGCAATAGATGACACGAATAGCAGCTGTAGAATATACCATTTGAGTCATCAGTCTCACAGTCTGAATCATCAGGTCCATCATAAAATAGATCATCATCATCCTCAACTCGGATCCTAAGGATGAGACATGTTAGAAAATTGATGGTGAAGTCAAAGACATGACTAGAGCAGTTGGAACCAGATAAGCGCATGGTTCACGTCCTTACAAAGGAAATGGATAAGCCTGCTCTGTTTCATCAATCGTTTCCTTGATGGCATATAGGTCATATACATATTCATCAGTTGGATCTGCAAAGAAAAACCAGTAGGAATCAAACAGTGCTATGCTCTCAGCATAAAGATCCTCCCTGGGCCTCTTCAGAAAAGGGGGAGGGCAGTTTTCCTTTTGGGGTTACATCAATGTTACTTCTAGTTCAATAACTCTGACTACACTCAAGCAACTCTCATCCCACGACCTACCAGTTTATATTCACACCATACAGAGAAGCTCAGTAATCTCAAACAAAAATTAAACCCACATATGAATCTGCATTGTTCAACATATGCCCCCCCTCAAACCCAATCAAACATAAGTACATAACCACGCTTGTGAATAAGCTTGCAACTGCAGAGGTGCAAGAACAGAAAGAAAAGATAATGCAAACTAGAAAAAGATGTAAACAGAAAAACCTTGATTCAAAGGATGAGAACGGATATCAGATTCAATCTCTTCTGCAGCACTAGGAATGCACTCTCTCAATAGAGGCAAAAATTTACTGAGAGTCTCCTGATCTTCCACAGAAATTGCTCTGCATCAACTATAGAAATAAATAGACAGACAGAAACGATAAGCTAAACTCGTATGAGTGTATGACTACAACATGGCTTCAGGAAACTTACTCCCGTTGTTCCACTGACTCAAATGTATCCTCCATATCAACACGGAGGACATCATAGACACGATATACTTCATCTGCTGCCTCACCATGAATGGATTTGTTGCTGCCCCTCTGTTTCCATATTTGTTCAAATCGTGCACTTTTCGCCAAGTACTACCCACCAGTAGAGGGATGATCAATAGAAAGACAAGCATCTCAACAAAAATAGAAACAGAAACCAGAGGTACGAACACAAACAAGCAAAGGATCATCCTAAGGAAGGATGTCACCATATTGAATTATGCAGCCAGCCACTGCCAGGAGACTTAAACAAAAAGAAAGAAAGAAAGAAAGAAAGGGAGGGGGGGGGGTCAGCTACAGGTTTGGCTTTAGGACTCAGAAAATAATGTGTATGGCCAAAACACTTAGGAAACTATTAAAAGTAAATTTAGATGTGCAGGATAAGATATTGGCCATGCTAAAACATACAAGCTGAGGATTCTAAGGGCCCTTTAGATAAGATTAACGAAAGCAGAAGGCAATTACAAAAGAAAATAAACAGAAAAGGATCAACAAAAGCGGAAGGCAATTGCAGTAATGGGTATTCCCAAAACCATGCCGTCTCTCACACCCCCCCCCCAAAAAAAAAAGCCACTGCCCCCTCCACCCCTCAGAAGTTGCTGCGTCGTCATCATCTTCACCTCCCACACCTCGTCATTCCACAGCTGCTTATGCCTACACTCTTGAACCCAACCCAACATCTACCTTTACCAGTGGCATCAAACTATCTAGGTGGCCAGATCAGGTCAACCTCACCCGGAAGGAAGTCAGACTCTTTTCATGACCCCTCCCACCCAAAACCCAAAAGGAAACCGCTTTTTGTTGACATTATGGTGCAGTTAGGGAGGATGGTCAATATGTCTTGAATGGCACAAGGCAATTGCAGCAATACAGTAGAATTACAAGGGAAGCCCGGAGGAGTAGTAACCTATGTAGGAGATGGGTTGAAATGCGCTTAGGTTGGGATGGGTTGAGGCAATAGTGGTCTGGTAAAGCACTACACGACAATGGAGATTGATGTGGAGGGGTGTGGGAAGTGGACAGGTGGGAGTGTGGTGGTTCTTTTCGTTTTTTTTTTGGGGGGGGGGGGTAGCGGTGATCGAGGCAACAAATGGATATGGCCATATGGGGACTGTTGGTGATAGTAGGGACTGTGCAAGGCTCTTTTCTGCTTACCGGGGTAGGGGGAGCAGGGGAATCAAAAGCTGATGTACACAATCAGCAGCACAGTACTTGGTAATGCGTATACCTTTCTAACAATACTAATAATTTATGGAGTGAATACCCATAACAATTATCTAGCACTGACCAATATTCAAGAAATTGAAAACTGGACACCCTCAGCCAAAATTCCTAGATCAGCCACAGTGATAAGACTAGAGTGGTGGTATACAGGCAGTTGGTAGTACAGCGGGAGTGTTAGGTTGATTCCCCTTGATAGAAAATAAGCACAGAATCAGGGGCTCATTACCCCAATAATGGAGAAGAAGAATCAAAAAGTGCATCCAAATAATCTAACTTCAACTCCATACCCTGAGAGTCTCGCCTAGGTGTTGTCTGGAAGGCTTAGATATGGCGGTCTTAAGCCTGAAGTGCATTGCCGAGAGAGTGATTCCATTATAACAAAGATTAAAAACCATTTATGGCCTACAACTCCACACAGAGGAAGCACATGATTGTTTAGTGAGGTATTTTACTTCATCCACTACACACCAAGCTAAAACCATTGTCCAAAGCTATTTTTTTGAGCTTCAGCTGAAAAAGATGCATCAAGTAAACATCACTAAGGAGAAACAATCAATTGCGTCCACATTTATCCACTTTGACCCCCCTCCAAAAAAAAAAGGGAAAAGAAAAGCAGTCATTAACATAATGAAGCAAGATGCTAAAGAATTTCAAACTTCAAGAGTTCACACTTCTATCTTCCTACCAGAGAATTGCATGATTATAACCCTACGAAAGAATTTACCTCCTGTTCCTGCTTTGCTTTTGCTAATAGTTGGTCATGTTTCTGCCAAAATAAGAAGCAAATGCAAAAGTGTAAGCACCTTGATACTTCAAAATCTCACACGACATGCGCGTGCACGCAAACACTTCCTTTGTTTGGATTGAAGGGTGGGGAGTTCGAAGAACACATACATTCTCTTGTTGAAGAGAGCGTCTTCGTTCTTTGCTGCTTGCCGTAAACTTGGGACTACTATGAGTAGTAGGGCGCTAAATACAAAAAACACATATGAGCATACACATGGAAAACATAATAAATTCGTCGAGAAATAATGATAAGGGTAGTAGTTATAAAGCCGGAAACACCAATAGTAGACATTAGTCCAAATAAATAGCCAAAAATTGTTAGAAACATGAAGGCAAAGTAAGTCAGTAGCACGGGAATGAAACACATGCTGACAGTAGTTGACCGAAAGGAAGCATCTTTGTCAAGCAACCTTGAGCTAATAATAATCTACAAAAATTACGGGAACTAACCACAAAGGAATGCAGAAAGCCAACGGTAGTCTGAGAGGTGGAAAGAGTCTCAACATGTTGCACTAGAACCCGTCTAATCTTCAATTCTTCTGCCACAACAGCACAAATTGAAGGTCAGAACCAAGCTTTATCTGGGCCAATTAGCAATAAGTGCAGTTGACAAATCACAAACATCAGTTTCTGTGTAAAATCGAAGCAGACATTGTACATATGAGAGAAAGGGGGTGGGAGAGAGCGAGGGATAGAGATGGAGCCACTCAAACAAAGGAAATGCGGTAAAACCTAGAAGATCCACCTTGAGGAGGAGCGGAAGCGGAAGCGGAAGCGGAACCAGAACCGGAGATGGACAGCTTCTGAAAATCAAGCAAAGGACGCTTTAGAGGTCTCTCATTGATTTCAAGCCCTACCACGAAGAATGAATAATCAAGATGAAAACATTCAAATTACTGCAATTAAATAAGAACAAGAAATAATAAAAGGTAAGAGTGGTACTCACACAAAGCTTGGAGTGGCGATTGATCAGCCTTACGCTTAACCCGAACGATAACAGGCTTCGACTTCTCCGGGATCTCTGCCATCTCACTTTCAACCTTCAACTTTGATTGTGGTTCTGTAAACCAAAATTATGGCACATGACAACGTAAGTGACAGGAAATTGAGAAATTTATGTGCCTGGCTACCGAACAATTACAAGAAAAAGGCCGGTTTTAAGGTCGGTTCATTTTATTGCTAAATTGTAATTTACCAATTTTTCTCAATTTTTCTAATATTTTTTATTTTTCTTCAATTTTTCTCAATTTTAGCCAATTTTTACCAATAATTCGTAATCCTTCACATATTTTTTTTATTCATTCCCACTCATTGGAAGGAAAACAATATAGTATTATGGTGTGATGAACTCTCTCATAATTGACTTTCTATATATACATATATATATATATATATATATATATATATATATATATATATATATATATATATATGTATATGTTGCGATAACTAATATCTTATTCTAGAGTCACTTTTTAATTTAAAGGTAATTAATAATTCATTCAAGGATAAAACAACACCACCACCTCCCAGTTGTGGGTCCCGTTTTCGCGGGAGATTCAGATGTAAGCAACCTTTAATAATTTCACCCTAATTGAGCAGTTCGTCATCGCTATAGCTATTAAAAGTTACACAAATTCTTGTGTGGAATGGTCTCGGAATGATGTTTCATGAGACGACTTGGTTTGTTAAGCGAGGAGGATGTTAAAGCTTTGTTACATTTATGGGTCACGTTATGTATTCTTCAAAAAATTGTTGAAGCAGCCCATGCTGATATATGCGGCTGTCTATTTGGAAAGGTTCCCTTCTTTTGCTTCTTCTATGGAGTTGGTTTTACCAAGGATCTCATCCCGTACTTCAGTTTGTGGAGCTGCGAGTTTAATTGCTGTTAGTGTATTGATTATCATCACACTGTTTCATGAAAATTTTGGCTGAAGGACATTTCAGAGTTGCTTAAGCTGAAAGGTTAGACTATAAGTCTGCAAATTATCTGAGAGCTTGTTATTCGGAAGCCTCCTTCTGTGCCCCCTGAATGGATTACTATTAGGAACAGTTCATTGATCCAAGTGCTCAATTCTTCTCCTGGCTTTTCTGTTACGTGCTTTTGTTGCTTTTGGCAGTTTTCTTAATAAAAAAATTTAGTGGTGAACTTTTAGAAGTTATAATTACTGTTATCGAACGTCTATGGGTGATGTGGTTTTAAATTTGCTTGTCTTGATTTCAGGTTGTGAAAGACGCAATTGTTTCAGGGTTCGATGGCTATGATGCAGATGCAAAAGCATCTGTTAGGAAAGCCGCACAGAGCTTGCGCTTGACTAGGGAAGCAGCAATGACAATTGCTAGCAAGGCGGTGACTGTCCACTTCCATTCAATCTCGTGTCTCTTTTGACTTGTGCTGTCTTTATGTTCATGCCAACCTCTACAGGGACATGCTTCAGTCAAACAATGGCCTTGTGTGAAAGGTTTTGTTGCTTTCACCATAATCAAACGATAGTGCATAGCTTAAGCAGCAGGGTTCTTTGTTCTCCCTGCAGGGTGGGCTATCTTGTCTTTTTGTGAACTTCCTTTCACATACACACATATGGACACACACACACACACACACAGGGTTCTTTGTTCTCCCTGCAGGGTGAGCTATCTTGTCTTTTTGTGAACTTCCTTTCACACACACACACATGTAGACACACACATATGCGCAGATGTGTGTGTGTGTGGGGGCACTTGTGTGTGTGTGTGTATTGGGGGGTGGGGGTGGGGATGCTATGCAACATGGTTACTGGAAAGCTCATACACGTGTCGGTGATCAATGTATGAGGAACGAGTGATGTGAAGCCTCACTTAGTACTTAGTAGTAATATAAGCCATTTTGCTTCATGTAGGTGTGCAGCATGTTCATGAACTACATCAAACAGGCAAGGGGAGCAGGCACCTGCACTGAATCTGCTTAAGTTCTGGAGAAGATGATAGCATTTAATACCTTGGTTGTGACCGAACTAGTTGCTGATATCAAGGGAGAACCAGCTGATGTTACGACAGAGGAAAATGCTAAAAAGGAAGAGCAACAGACAGAAGAACAGTAGGAGTCATTTGAGACACCAAGGAAGACGAATCCCACAAAGAAACTTGAGGCAAAGATTGGGAAGCTAGGGCAGATAGAAATTACTGTCAAAAGACATTCTCTCAGAGAGGGAGTGGACTGGCCTTTACAGGACATACTTGTTATTCTGTATAACTGGAGAAGTCACCAGAATTGGATTCGGTGCAAGTGGGCAACAATCACCACAAGAAAAGACAATACAGAATATCTCTATTTAGATCAGCTGGTTGACATTCTGGGTCTGTCCCGTCAGGAGATTATGGAGGTGCATAGAAGCCAAGCTGAGCAAACGTTTAGGCAGGAGGTGGAGGTCATTTGGGCAGGTGGCCAATTGACAAAAGCTAAGCTTGAGCAGTTGAATGAGCGGCAGAAGAAAGTTGGCTTGCGGCCAGAGCATGCCCAAAAGGTGAGAGAGAGCATTATAAATTCGAAGATGGCTGCTACTATTAAACATCGATTGGGCAGGGTAGCTAAGTATTAAGTAGATCAGAGAACTCAAGGAAGCAGGTGTAAATGTTACAAAATGACATCAGAGAACTTGCGCAGAATTTCTTCAAGAAGACTGGATGAGATATTTTCCTCTGGCACCGGAGATTTTGATGAGGAGGAAGTCTATCAGAAAATTCCCGCAGACTTGAACATAAATGCTGGGAAGGCGAAGGGAGTTGTCCATGAACTTGCTCGTAATAAATTAGCTAATTCACTGGTTCAAGCAGTAGCACCATTGAGGCAGAGAAACTGTGCATGGGTGGTATGCATCTGATGACTGTTGTGTTTTAAGTTCTTTGATCCCTGCTTCCTACCCCTAGTTGGTTATTCTGTTATATAAACCTGAAGAGGAGCTTGGTTTTGCTTTTGTTTCAAAATGCCACAGGTTTCAAAGCTTAATTATTTTTTGGCCGGTGACAAGGCTGTAAGTTCAGAGCCCTTGTCATGGGATGTCCCTAAGGAACGAGCAGATCTCTTCGTCGCATACATGAAGAGTGACCCTGCGCCTCAGAAACTGTTTCCTCTACAATGTCCGCTGAAGAATTTGTCTTCTACAAGTGTTGAAGAATTAGCCTTTTAGCTTACTGCAAAGAATTGTGCCTTGGAGGATGTTTAAACAGGAAGCTATATTCCTTCTGCGGGTCCCTTTTCTGTTTTTTGTCGATAAAATTAAGGCCTTAAGGGTTAGAAATCAGAACGAGTAAGGTGCCCTTTTTTTTTTTGTGTGTGTCTGTGTTGGGATTTTTATGTTTATAGCCCTTATGCCCTTTGTACTTGCTTTCTGATGGTGGGAAAGCATTTAGTGCAATGTCTGTTCGAATGCTATTCTCCACAATGGATGGCTTTTTTAATTTGCAATAATGGTTACAATACCTCCCAGTGTGGATCCTACTTTCGTAAGATCTAAGGAGTTTCAAATGTAGACAATCTTATCTCTATAGACATCCTTACCCGTAGAGAAGTTGATTCCAAGAGTATTTGTAATAATGCTTTTGCTGTGGAATTAAGTTAGACGCTTCTCTATACAACAATGTTTCTCTATATGAGACGTAAATATTCATGTTGCACTTGGAACAAGTGTGCTTACCCACCCCTTTTCCTGGTAAGGTCTCTACTTGGTCAAATGTCAAAGGAACGTTCTGAAGGTAGGGGGATTTGCAGATGGTAGGCTGAGTGCAGGACCTTCGTGGTTGACGAATTTAACCTTAGATCCTTGTGACCAACATTGTTCACACACAATTTAGTCCTACCCCATTCCTGAGCTGTGGTGATCAAAGTGGAATTCTAGGCACTGCACTGTCAAAGTGCCTGCATGATATCAGATCTTGAGCCTTTTAGTCGGATTAATTAGCATAAGATTCTAAATAAACAAGTGATCTCTCTTTGTAGAAGAACAAGACAACTAAGATCTTCATGTAAGAAAAAAATCTTACATTCTTATTGCATATAAAAGATGTTCTCTTAAAGTTGTTGCATTCTCTTTCTGCTCTTTTCTACTGAGATAATGTTTACTTAGTGGAACCCTGTTAATTTGACCACGCAGGGTTGAGCCTAAGTAATGACAAGAAAAGAGTTAAAAGCTAGCAGGGCCCGAAGTCCTATAAAAAGAGGGGGCAGGGGGTTGCTTTCATGAATATCGAGGCCAATATTTCTATATAGATAATCATGGCTACTCCCTCTTACGAACTCAAAGTAAGACTCTGGCTGGGGTTGTTTCTCATGGGGACAGCATCAGCACAGTTGTCAGCCGACTACTACGCCACAAAGTGCCCTAGAGCTCTCTCAACCATAAAAGCTGCCGTGCATAAAGCAGTAGCTGCAGAGCACCGCATGGGAGCTTCCTTGCTCCGCCTCCACTTCCATGATTGCTTTGTCAACGCATGTCCTCTTTTCTTATTGGATTTCTACTCCCTAAGTCTTAACAGCTTGTTATTTAGGAAGATGATGGCAAATATAAACAACATTTCATTTTCACATCTCATGCTATATATCATATGCTTTGCTTGTTGTATTGTGACAGGGATGTGATGCATCTGTTCTCCTAAACGACAACTCAACCTTCACAGGGGAGCAAACCGCTGGGGCCAATGCAGGATCATTGAGGGGGTTTAATGTAATTAACAACATTAAATATCGAGTTGAGAAAGTTTGCCCTGGCATTGTTTCATGTGCGGATATTCTAGCTGTAGCTGCCAGGGACTCTGTCGTTGCAGTGAGTTTAAAGCTTCTCTTCTGCAGTCAACAAATTACGAGCAAGAGTAGAAACTGAAAATAACAACAAACAACCAGAACTTTTGTCGGCCTCTCTCGCTTCAAGAGAAGGTTTTCAATTTTTTACCTGTTTGGTTTCACATATTTCTTCCCCTGGCATGCAGCTTGGCGGTCCAACCTGGGATGTGCAACTGGGTAGGCGAGACTCCACCACGGCAAGCTTAAGTGCTGCGAATTCTGATATCCCCTCTCCAACTATGGACCTTAATGGTCTTCTATCCTCCTTCTCAGACAAAGGGTTTACACCCAAAGAAATGGTGGCTCTGGCAGGTGAATTGAAATCCTATTCTGCCAGAACATTATTAACTTTCTTTCTGTGTTACACCTGATCTTTGCTTTTTGAGTAGAGCTTATTAAATTTCGAGTGACAATGTTTACAATATTGCAGGGGCACATACAATCGGGCAGGCCAGATGTGTGGTATTCCGTAGCCGCGTATATAATGAAAGTAACATTGATGCCTCGTTTGTTGCTTCCTTGAAAGCCAACTGCCCAAATAATGGGGAGGACAACAATCTTTCCCCACTTGATGCTACGAGCCCTGTGGTCTTTGACAACGGCTATTTCAAGGACCTTGTGAGCAATAAGGGGCTAATGCACTCTGATCAGCAGCTGTTCGGTGGAGGATCCACTGATTCTCAGGTCACATCTTACAGCAAAGACTCATCATCCTTTTTCTCAGATTTTTCGAGTGCCATGATTAAAATGGGCAACCTGAGTCCCCTCACTGGAACAAACGGACAGATCAGAACCAATTGTCGGAAAGTCAATTAATAACAATAAGGTCCGTTGCAGCAATGGTGTTCCGTTAACATCCATCGCTGTGCTTGTCGCTTGGGTGAATCCAAGTAACTATAAGAAAAACTAGGTAGGACTTTATATTGTGTCATTCATACTCATGTCGTGGCGTTCCTATGGTCCTCGTCCCTCGTTTCTACTATCTGTATTCCTTCTACAAGTTAATGGTGGCTAATAATTAGCCTTTAAAATAATACCATAATACATATATGTGTGAATCCCTGACTTGCATGTAACTCTCGCTCTCTCTCTAGGTCCTTGTTCTTTTTTTTTGGGGGGGAGGGGGTAATGAATGTGAGCATTTTACTGCTAAAATGTTGTCTATTTTGATAGCCTAATATTTTCAGCAATGCACCCGAGGACATGAGACATGTGATATGATAATGGCATTCATATTACACTGCTGAGACTAGCTCTTTCTAGGGACAAGAGTAGCGCAGATATGGGAGACCTAGGAGTGCTCCCCATCCATCCATATTTGCTCCAACCACTCCATAGCATGAGTTCTAATTTGAAGGTATGGAGGAGGACGCATGGATTGTGCACAGGGGCTAAGAGTGGACCATAATATCCAGCGTTTGCGTCCGTGCAACAGTGCAAGTGTTATTGTGGGTATTTGTTCGCACTCTACATCAACATTCAACCTTTGGCCTCCTCCATGAGTTGTGGACCATGAGTTTTGAAAATGTCACATCGGCCTTGATTGTTTCTTTCATTCTGGGAAGTGGGAACTCTAGCTGTTCATGCCTGGGCTCCTCCCATCCGAAGTCATCAGTACCAAGAAAGAGGCCATTCCTAATCCTTAAGCATTTCTAGCTGATGTTATCATCTTAAAATCTCCAAACTTTGTGGCATATCGACTAAAGCTACGGCAAATTATATTAGATTCCATTGGAAAGAAAGTAGCGCGAAGGGTAACAGAATTCACACAGGTTGAGCGAGAGCAAAGGCCTTCTGACCGAGAATTGATCCATACATTAATATCTATCATGCTTGAACAATTTTTTTTAAAAAAATTTTAAAAACAGACAAAAAGTGCAGAGTCAGACATAGAGAAGCTAATGCGTTGGAGCTATCGTCATAGTCATTAGAGAATACATGGGAATGTGGAAGTATGAAATTTAGTTACTTGGATCAAGCATGGTGAATGTTGCGTATGGCAGCAGTGATGCTTTTGCAATCATATTCCATGACCTTGATCCAGTTCTCAAAGTCACCGATCTCCTACGCCAGCAATATAATGAACACAGAGAATTAGAGTGGTGGATCAATTAAGAAATAGCAATAGGCGAGGGAGCGGAGCTGACCTTGATAGCAGTGTTGAGAGCTCGAGAAGCAGCGAGCCAGTGATCAGTGAGCTTGTGGAAACGGGAAATGGTGGCTGATAGGGATCGAATTTCGGATTCAATCCTCTTCTGATTGAGGAAAGATTCTTGAACCCCTCCGTTGACAGCATCGACGACCAGCTCCGACACCCGCAATCCCGCCCTCATCGCTTCCTTCTTCGCTTTCTCTGTCGGAAACACAAAGACGGATTGTTGTTTGTTGCAGACAGAGAGAGTGTGTGTGTCATCGAGAGAGAGAGAGATAGAGACAATACCAGTTTGCTGGCGAAGAGCTGCTGAAGAGAGTTGGTGATGATGGACTAACTGAACAAGGGAGGCCTCCAGTCCACCCGGAGAAGGATCCCCCACCGCTGATCTCCTGTTCATCTCGATGTCAATGTTGACACGACGACGCCGCGCTGATGACTGATGACTGTGGCCTGTTGTTGATCGATTGTCGATTCCTCTTTCACTCTTCTTCCTCGGCCGGGAACTCACGCCAGCCCAGCCCAGCCCAGCCCAACCCAACCCCTGGCATCTATAATTTTGGGGTTTTTTTTTTTTTTTTTTAAAGCACCAAATTGAAGACACTTTTATTTAGTTACAGATTTTAAATGACGTTTAAAGGATATGATATTATTTCGTAAAATTTTCTAAACATCGCTCATTAAGGGATTTACATTAAACACATTTAGTTGCGTAATTTTTAATGATGAGCTCTGTAAAAAGGAGGCGCGCTACTTAAACACAAAATGTTGCGTGATACCAAAATCTATCATTACTCCATTCTCTGAGGCTTCCCTCCTTTTCACCATGAAGAAAAAAATTATTATTTAACTAGAAAAATTATCACTAAAATTTTTGTGAAATGATTATTTTTTTGAAATTGATACTATGGAAATATATGAATATAGTACTAAAGATTCTTCATTTTTTATATCAATTGTAGCTTTAAGGGAAACGTGAAAACGATACAATGTAAAAAATACAAGATTATACCAACTAATTAATAGTTAATAACCTAAAACAGCTCAAGAAAACTTAAAGCTATACAAAGTCAATACTACGATTCTCCACTCCTATGCAATTAAGATTGGATAATTAAGTGAATTGCAAGCGCGTGTAGACGTGCACAATTGCATGCCAGCTCATAGAATTGGAACAGGTTTACATGCATCATGAATGCGAGATGCAGGTGAACTTAATTTTATAATACTTGAGTTGATCTCAATATATCCCATCCGAAGTTACTCAAAAAATAAGCATTATTAGTCAACATGTAATAAGGTTAGGAGTGTAAGTTTATATAAGTTGTAGACTTACTATAACTCTATTTTTATATGAGTATATGAGCAGATGGAAAATCTGAATTTTGAAGAAGTGAAGGGAGAGATGAGAGAGAAAAATCAGATTAGTGCATAAGAATACATGATATCATTGTGATAGTGCGATCACACTGTAACATTCGTTTCTAAAGAAGGCTCATGGAACCTTGCTAGGTTCATTAGCTTGGATTCCTTAGGCTCTACTTGTTTAGGTTTGGGGAGCTCATGAGTCCAAAATTCAGCTTTTTTTTTTTTTGATAATTGGTAAAATATGTAAAAAAAGATTGTGTAAATCACCATATAATAGGTAATTTTTCTAAGTTACAATATCCACATTGCATATAATTTTTTTCTTATTTGCAAGATTAATATATAGGGCATCTAATATCTTATACATCTTTGAAATAGACAACGGATCAAATAACTTCGTTATTAATTAAGAAAACAGGCTAAAATTACAGAATTTGATGGTTTTGACCATTGAATGCCCTTTTTTTCCATGATAAATAATAGCAAATAATGATCCATTCATTTTAATTATTTAATAGCAAATAATGAATTCATGAGTTAAAAGTTGTGTTTCTATTAAGGCACTCATTGAAGCAATTGGAGAACTCTTTATAGAAGGAGGCTTCTATCCACAGGTGCTCATAGATCGTATAGATCTTGTCATTTTTTACCTTTTTTTTGTGTGATGAAGGATTTATTTATTTGTTTTTTTAAAATGTAAATACTTTATAATTTTATATAATCTACCAATAGACCTTGCAGAACTCACTAAAGATTTAGGAATCAAATCAAATGATCGAAATCCTTACATAACTTTAAACACGAGCTAACCCTATTTGGATCTTTAATACCTAATTGAATTGCCCTAATCAAGTTCAATTCAACTTGAATTTATGTTGCAAATTACTTGTCCTTGCAAAACAGCATTAATGAAACCAACCCTTATTCAATTCTAAATTGAAAATAACATAACCTAAACCAGTCGAATTTTCATCAATTTGAACTTGATTTGATTCAAAAATTAACCCAATATGAATCTTGCATGTTTGCATCTGAATTCGTACTGCCTTAATTTAATTTTTTTGGTTGTCTAATACATGATACTTAATGTTTGAACTAACTTAAGGAAATAAGAGAAATAATGATCGAAATTAATTTCCGCCAAACGCGCATAGCTAGGCCTTTTTTTAAAAAAAAAAATAATGGAATTAACAACTGTGTAGGTGATTGTATGGCACATCTATGCTACATCACAGCAATTGCGTAGAGGCGTTTTGATAATTAGAATCGGCCAAGCGGGGGAGGGGGTTATCATTCAACAATTATGGCCTAAACACGGCTACCTTTATGTTGGATAAGTTGAGATATACAGACATAGCGAGAATATAACCATTGATATCCATGTTTGCAGCTATAGATTAAAGCCGCGTGCTTAAACAAACAAGTGATTGAAAAGATAAGTGACGAATGAATTTAAGCAAATAACGAGTATCATCAATTGAAAAGCAAGAGGGAGGAAAAACATGCTAAAACTCTCATGAGGCTTCTTAATTCTTAATATGATTTCATATTTTCTGGGGGTGGGGGCAAAAATGAATGACGATGATCAGTCAAAGAATGGAACAATATGATGAGTGGAGAGAGAAGGAAACCCAGGCGCGGTGGCAGAGGGAGGAGGCGGCAGCGTATACAAGGAAGCAGTGGGAGAAGATGAAACGACGACTACAGAATTAGAGGCCGAAAGAGGAGGCGTAGCTGGGGGCGGTGGTGGGGGGGCCTGCTGAGGCTGAGGTGACTGTAGCTGCTGAGGTAGAGCGGCAGAAGTGGTCAAAGAATTGTTATCATTATTGCTACTAGGAGGTGGAGGCGGAGGCGGAGGAGGAGGAGGAGCGGTAGCCGCAGACAGGAGGGTATTAGCGGCAGCCTCTCGGTATTTGTGCTTCAAAATCTCAGCCCTAACTGCATGGAGCTCTGCTTGCAATGTCTGGACCTGTTGCTGTAGAGCAGAGATTGCCCCCATGCACCCGTATACTGGATCCCTTAATCTCACGTTCGCTTCATATACTAGACTATTTGCTGCATCCGCCCTTTGACTCTCCGGTACTTCCTACAGATTAGTTCAATTTACCAAGTAACAATATGATCATTATTTAATTTCTACTTTCACCCGCACACCATCAAAATTATGACGTTGGAAATTACTGGTATTCCTGATGAATACTAACCTATATATGCATATTAGATCAAAAAGAACCAACAAGAATAAAGTAGCTCGCGAGCCAGGGAAGCAGGTAGCATACATACCATGAGCATCTTGGAAACGTTGCTGGCACCGAAGACCTTGTGGACCGCGGCAAACTTGTGGGGTTCATGAGGGGAGAAATAGGGGCAGAAAGGGCACTCCTCTGCACACCGTCTCCTGAGAAGCTTGCAAGCTGCGCATGGGGTGATGGTATTCAAGCTCGCTGCTGGTGGCCCCAACATGTGTCTCCTTCCCATGATCCCTTCCTTCTCCTTCTTATTGTTTTGATTATCAATATACCATGCCCGCCTTGCATCTATCTCTCTCTTTATCCTTTTCCCTATCTCATCCTCCTCCACTCGCCGTCTGCACCAATGCATGATGTCAAAAGAGGGGAAAAAAATCCCCCAAAACAAAATTGAATCAGATCAAAACCAAGTTATGTAGAATATACAGACAAACTCCAATAATAACAAGTAAAAATTGGAGATTAATTAATCGATCATTTGACCGAGTAGTTTTTAATTTAAGAATGGAGATCCAGCTAGCTAGCTGGGCACAGTTGTAGCTGTACTATTTTTATATTGTCATTCATCATCTTTGACTTTGAAAACTATGTGCTACATCTGATATTTTCACCTTTGTCTGGACATTCATATATGCCGTACGTATTATGTGGGAGCGCTGCAAGAAGAAGAAGAAGAAGAAGAAGAAGAAGAAGAAGAAGAAGAAGAAGAAGAAGAAGAAGAAGAAGAGGAGGAGGAGAAACAAGTGGAGGAGGACAGGGTGAGTTCTTAAATGAAAGGCAGGAGAAGATTGGATTTGCTTAGACCAAATTAAATGAACAGTTGTGACCGTGTAATAAGAATAACAAGCACATTAGGGCCAAAAATCCATTTAAAGAATAGAGTAGAAGAAACGAAAGGAAACCAAGGGGTAGAACCTTTTTTTTTTGGGGGGGGGGGTGTTAGGGATAAGATAGAGATGGAGTCACTGGTAACACAATTCAGTTTAATTAATTTTAATAATATTGTATAATATGATGTTGCAGAGGTATTTATTTGAGACGTTTAGTGTATTTTCTGCAAACAATTTTTTTAATATATAGAATAATAATATTATGTAATAAGTACTAACATTAGCAACTAGCAAGCACAAACAAATGGTTTAAATTTGAGCTTAATTCAATTAATCTGGATTTGAGTTTATTTTAATCCATTGAAATTTTTTTTTGGCCAAAAAATATCGATTGAATTGTTTAAGTGATAAAAAATATTGATTGAATTGTTATGACGAAGAAAAATATTAGCTAAATAAAAGAATGTGGAGCATATATTTGGACTTGAGCTTATTTTAATTTTTCCAATTTGATAATCAAGTTTCGATTTCTAAAAATATTTTAATGACAAAAAATATCAATTGAATTATTTATGCAATGAAAAATATCAATTAAATTATTGTGATGGATATAAATATTGACCAAATAAAGACCATTTTCAATTCTTTAGTAGGCTATAGATGGGTTGCTTGTGTCTCAAGGGTTTTTTTTGACTTTTTTTTTTGGTGAAAACTGAAAAGTACTTTATTAAAAAAATAGCCCCATGAAAGGGGCGGCAAAGTAGCAAACGAGGGAGGAGGGATCCCCAGACGGGGAAGGGGGGCGGTGCAAGTGCAATGCCAGCTCCTGTCCATGCTTGGCTCACGTGTGATTGCTTCATCCCTTCATCTTGAGTTTTTGACAGCCAACCTTCCTCGTGAATCCCCCCCCCCCCCCCCCCAAAAAAAAAACCCGAAAGTGCCTTTCTTCTACTTGCATGTTACTATTTACAAAGATTGCTTTCCTCGTTGGGGAAGGTCAGGGTGTAAAAACTCGATCTCATCAAATTGAAAGTCCTATTCTTTAATTTGATAAGATATAGCATTTAGATTGTTAGAAGATTTTTCCTTGCTTGATGGGTTGCTATAACCAGCACATTATGCACACATTTTCTTGTTAGTTGATTCTTTTAATTTACACAATATATATACACACACACACATATACACACACACATGCATGCATATATATTCTAAACTTTGTAGGGTGCCATAAATTTAAAAGGTTTCAACATATACGCAGGGTCAAAACTAGAGATATAATGAGGTTGACCCGAACTCGAGCCTAGCAGCTCGCTTGACTCGGTCAAATTAAAGTTCCACTCGGGTTCAGTGTCAAGCCTGTAGAGTTTAGGCTGGGCTCAAGCTCAAATGCATGTCACTTGGTTCTGCTTGATATTCTTCTTCTTATTTGTTTTTGTTGAAAAAACCTTCCAACACTACAATCCAAGTTAAATTATAGACTTCTATGTTGGACTAGAATTGGAACAAAATTTTCTTTATCTAAATTCCTAATGGTAAAATAACACTCTCCACAAAAATGCGTAAGTAAAAAAATGAGCTAATTGAGCTAAACAGTGTTACCAAGCAAAGCTGAGCCGTGTGACTCTTGGTTTGACCCGAGCTCCAACTGAAATATGACCGAGCCAAACCGGACGATCCGACAACTCGCTCGGTTTTGTCACATTCTGAACTTTCACGCAGAAATATCTGTGACTCTCATTTTCTTCATTATAGGTTTTTTTTTTTTTTTCCTTTTTTTGGAAGGCCGGGAATGAAAACGCAATAAAAGTATGCACGTACCTTGCTTGAAATTGAAGTAAAAATAATGTTATACTTATTTTGGGGGAGGGGGTTTGGAATATCCCTGTGAGACATCTTGTTTGACCCGTAATTTGAGGCTAAGAAAGCGCTTAGTTGTTTCATTTTAAAGTAGAGGTTTCCATCTTGAAAATTAACTACTTTCAGAATGTTTAATTAAATAAAAAGGGGTGATGGGTCAGATTGTTTGGCCTTGAGGGAGGAGAGAACTGAACTAATTAATTTGTGATTACAGTCCCACTAAATAACTATTAATTGCAATTAATGAAAGTTTACCAGCCACCATGTGAGATGACCTTATCAATCCCAATCCCCACTGCACCTATGGTAGAAATTTACTAGGATGTATACATAAATGCATTAATCAAGTAAATGATTTCTTTGTGTTTGGTGAATGCCACTGATAGTGGTGGGTTATCAAGCAACTTTGCAATTGTCAACTTTGAGAGAAAGAGTCAGACAGAAGCGCGACCTTTCTTTTGGTGGTCAAAACAAGTGTGACTTTTAATTCTCCTAAGTCTTAACTGGTGCTAAATTCTAAGCAAGTGAAGATTAAGATAGTGCCCTAGATAACTCCTAAATTGTCAGCCCATTGGATTTCAATTCTATGAAATAGAAGGTTCATGGGTGCCCAACTTATCATGTGAAAATAAAAAAAATAAAAAAACTTATATATCTTGGATCCTTGATCAGTCATCACATGCCACCATATGTGTGGCTGTCAAATGTCCTAGGATGAACTTATTGACCGACCCGCCGCCATGCTACAAAAATTGTTACATATGCTAGTAGGGCATTATCGTTGGAGAAGCTTTAAGTTTTTGCTTTTAGAGGCTATGCCAATAGAAATATTTCGGTTGGTTTCATTGTGGAAATTCCTTCCATCAGTATAACCTTTCCCAACAAAAAAATACATTCTGTTGTGATTGTTGAACAATGCCAATATAGAAAACTATGTATTGACATTAGCTATTCCAACATTTCTTTTCTATTGGCAAAATGTGTTAGGTTATAATTGCAAAATAATGCCAACAAAAATTTACTATTGACACTTTCGTTCCTTTTCAAAAGATCATCCATTTTAACACTGTTGCACATCAAGCACGCTTAACGATATAGTTTTTTAGAATATACTTCTCTAAGGAATAAATAATGGTTTTCTGTTATAATTTGTAAAATGAAAATTTTAAAACTTATCAATAATTGGCTGTCTGCTTATTTATTTATGTTAGCAAAGATATATACCAACAGCTTTTTTGAAGAGCTTTTTGAATCAAAATTAGCCGTTTGACCAAGTAAAAAAGTTAATCTGGGTGTTTGGTCAAAGAGCTTTTTGGATCGAAAAAGCTAATTTGAAAAAGCTAATTCAAGGAGTTTTTTGGAAGAACTTTTTGAAGAATTAGATTTTTGTCTCACAACTTTATCAGAAATAGCTAATTTTACCAACAGTTTTTCAACAAATAACTAATTCAAATAATTAATACAAGCAGCTAATTCAAATAGGTAACAACTAACAGCTGTTTGCCAAATAGGACCAAATTGAAAAGTGCTAACAGAATTTTGGGTTGGAAATATCTTCTATTAGATTTGGTACTTACGATCCCAACGATATTTAAATTGGCATTATCGCGTCATTGCAAAGAATATTATATTTGTTGGCATATTGTTAGCATTGTTTCTTATTACAAATAGTATGTTTTTTCATTGGTAAAATTCTGCTGAGATCCCACTTTGTAGGGCATTTTTTCAATGTTACGCCAGAAATATTGTCACACTTCGCCGAAATGGCGATAAGATGGCCAAAAGAGATATATGGTCGTTGACAAGGTTATAATTAAGGATTTCCCTATAGTTCCCTCTTTTATTCTAGGGTGTAGCCCCCGGAAAACAATGACTAGCAAGCAAGGTAGAGTGAGAGGTTTCACCGGTAAACAGAGAACCTGCATTCCTGCTGCAATCAGTAGCTAGGGGGTGGCATGGCTGCGGTTGTTTCCAACGAGCTGGGTTATGCGTGGCTGGGGGATGGTGGGGGTAAGGGAATTTTCGTATAACGAAGTAGTAGAATTCAACGGCAAGGATCTTTGTCATTTCTCACCGTAATTCTCATTCCTACATTGTGTGTGGTGGCCGGTGGATGTGTATGTGTGTGCGTGTATTCTCTCCCTCTCCCCCTCTGTGTGTATGCATTGGCTTACAATAATAAACAACGTAGTTTCAATCAAATATCTGGAAGCTTTCAGTGGCATTATTTCAATGAGAGATCCCATTAACGAAGAAAAGAGAAATGTATTATTTCTTCAATGCGCCATCATCATATGGCCATGTGTGCACATCCCTTAATACTCTTTCCACATACAAAAGGGAAAAAAAAAAAGGAATATTTAATCACAAAGACATTGAGTAGTTCATAATCCAGGTGACAGTGCATGCAAAAATCCGGCTAGATTTAGAGAAATTTTAATGTTGACAAACCACAACCTAATGATTATGCTAAGCTATCCAAAAAAAGAAAAAAAATAATAGAGGAAGCATTAACGACGATTTTTTTATCAAATTTTACACGAAAAAGAGGGAAATTATTAGCCCTCCATAAAGAGATTCTTTGGGTAATTAATATAAGAGAGTAGATGTGGAAACCAAAGACAATGGGGGTTCAGATTGGAGGGTGCGAGGGGTTTTTTGATCGAACAATATACCAAGGCTCTAAGGAGGGCCAAAGATGGAGGTATTATGCTTCTAAGCAAAAGTATGCATGTGTTTTCAGTCTGCATATTAGAATTAAGCAAGTTAATTACAAAGCCACAACAGTAATACTAGCAATATCAGCAGCATGACGTGAGGCGGGGAAGGAACAACGTCTGCCTACTCTATTGGGGGGGCTCGGGTGTTTGTGTGTGATTGAGGTTCATGACACTCATTGGCGCCATCATAGACCAAACTGCAGAGCTGCGGCCTCACCTTGTTCTTCCAAATTTCATCGTGTTGGTAAGATGCGGAATGGTCATACCCCTTTTTCTTGACCTCCACGATTACCAGCTGCTTTGTGAGGGGTCTAATGTCCACCTTGGCGACCATGTTCCCATTTGGCTCTTCCAACTCCACACCACCATAATATTCCTTGTTCCACTTGAGGATCACCCTCGTTCTCACATTCTCTGCCTCCCCTTTGATTGCCTCCCTAATTCTCTCAATGATTTTATCCACAGGCTCTGCCGATAAGAACCTCTCTGCGTTCACGTCCGCCATGGGGTTCAAGGACTCCCGGAACAAGCCAGACAAGTCGAGGCCAGAGGAGTAGGAGATCAAATGGAAGGCATTCAAAGGAGAAAGAGAAGGAGAAGATGGAGATGAAGATGAAGTGGCGGAGATGCGAGAGGTCATCAGCCGCTCCTGCTGCAAGCACTCCTCTTTATCATCATGATAATTGACATTTTGGTGATGATGACAGATATTATCGAGGACGGCAAAGGTGCCACCTTCGGTGAACCAGGGGTCCCGAAGGATGGCATTGACGGTGATGCGGATATTGGGATCTGTATGGAGGAGGCGAGAAAGGAAGCGCTTGAGGTCGGAGGACATCCATTTGGGGCACTTGTACTCTCCCCGGTAGATCTTCCTGTACATGGCCATGAGGTTAGGGTGGTGGAAGGGCAGGTAGCCAGCGGTGAGCACATAGAGTATGACCCCGCAAGACCAAACATCAACCTTGGACCCCTCGTATCCCTTCTTGGCTAGGATCTCTGGAGCCACGTATGCTGGGGTTCCGCAAAGGGTGTGCAGGAGCCCCGTTGTCGTTGTTGTTGTTGGGATGTCGGCGTCATTGACCATCGCGCTGAGCCCGAAGTCTGACACCTTGAGGTCTCCATTTTCATCCACCAGCAGGTTCTCTGGCTTGAGATCACGGTGGTATATCCCCTGGCTATGGCAGTAACCTACTGCCGATATGAGCTGACGGAAGTACTTGCGGGCCAGATCCTCGGAAAAACGTCCCTTGGCCACCTTCGCGAACAGCTCCCCTCCCTTGACGTACTCCATCGCGAAGTAGATCTTGGACTTAGATGCCATCACCTCATAGAGTTGGACAATATTTGGGTGGCGAAGGCGGCTCATGATGCGGATCTCCCTCTTTATGTTGTTCATGAAGCTCGTCCCTGTTATCTTATTCTTGTTGATCACCTTGATTGCCACACTCTGCCCATTTCTGATGTTCCTGGCATAGTATACCTTTGCAAAAGCCCCGCATCCAAGCAGCCGCCCCATCTCATATTTCCCGAACAACGCTCCCTTCTCCATTCTTCTGGTATCAATTCAGATCAACCCTTTTCTTGTTTTTCTTTCCCAATACATGCGATTACAATTTAGCAATTGTCAATCTCAGCGCACATGTCCGATCTCTGGATTCTGATGACCAGACCAGAGATCGAACAATCAGCTGAGGAGACGATTCGGACACAGCTGAAAGCGAGGCTTCGATCAAACAACAAAGATGATGAGTGGACTTGGTTCAATGTTTTCCTCTTTTTTTTTTTTTTTTTTTTGGATCGTAGAACACGCTATACTGGTTGGAAAATGAAATGCTGATCAATTTGCTTTGAAAGGAGTTTGGTCGTTGTCCTTTTAAGAAAGGCGGAGATTAAAAATAGGCCTTTCTAAGCTAGAAACAGGAAATGTTCTCTCTCCTCTCTTACTACAATGCATAATAGACGGAGCCGCTCTTCTCCCTTCAATTATGTGGAGGGGCCCCATCTAAGCGATCCAGTTGAGAAACACACCATGATTTTACGTTCCAAATTCAAATCCAAATCCAATTCCAATCGAATAAATATTGAAGTCACTTAATGTTAAGTTTTATATATCAATTAGACTTTCAACAAATAAGTTACGTACACAAGCTCAAATGAGGTTTCAATGCAAAACTGATTGGCAATGGATCAAGTAATTCATAGGCTTATACACATGATCAAACCCTTTAATTTTACCAATGTGGGACAACACCCACTTTCATACTCCAACACGCCTCCTCATATGAGCTACTAACAAGGCTCAAGACGTGCACACAATTTTAATCAAATGGGAACGGTGGAAAATCAAGACCGAGCAACCCGCTCTGATACCATGTTAAGTTTTATATCAATTAGGGTTTCAACAAACGAGTTATGTATATAAGTTCAAATGAGGTTCCAACCCAAAACTAATTGCCATGGGATTGCCTATTTGTAAAGCTCTTCATCTTGCACTGGTTGCTTGATTACAGAGTTTTGATGTAAGAATGAAATCATTGTAAGGTAATTGTTGGCAGATGGTTCATGTCTTGTTGAAATCAAAAACTGCACAGTTCAACATTTGTTGCACTCAATATTTACTTTTTATGATAGGGAAAAGTATCAATAATCTTTGTTTGTGCCTGTGTTGGGAGCTAGGTATGTAATCCATCACTTTTAGCTCTGCCGTTTTGTGTAATATAGCCTGCTCAACAAGACTTTAGATCCGTGCTCTGCCTCTATATACATAAATATTAAGTGTTTTTTTAAAAAATCTTTTTATGGCTAATACACATGGCACCTTTCCTTCTTACTGTGGATCTGTTGACTGCATCAAGAAATAGAAAGGGGTTCCTTTTGATGCCATCATTTTGAACATCATATATATATATATATATATATATATATATATATATATATATATATATATATATTTAAAAAGGGACTAGAAGCCTTCCAACGTTTGCATATTGTAAGTTATATATACATTAACCGCAATCCATAACTTGTGTTGGCTTCTTTATTACGTTTGTATTGCTCTGTTAGTTAAGTTGTGCTATTGTCAAGACCAACAAGAATCATATATTTTTTTTTTCTTTAGCCAATATGTACTCCATTTCATGCTAGATTAGTGTGCAAGAACCAATGAATATACTTAATGATTAATAATTATCTCATGGACATCTAAAATTGCAAAATGACATGTATTAATCGCATTTCTCTAATCATGTAGCTTATTAACATTTTACTCCTCGTTCTCTTAGTTTATGAGTTACCTCAATTATATTTGTTCACAGTTTAAGTTTTGTTATTTATGTCCTCACAGGATTTTGTTGTATTATTCAGGAGGGAGGAATGCAAATAGATAAAAAGCTTGGCTAATGTAAAACCTTTATGACAAAAAGCTGAAAAGAAAAATAAACAGCCCACACAGGGACTGGTTGAGGCATCAACTTCAGTTACAAATTATCAGATTGCTGAGCAAACACAAATACATGGAGATGATGATCAATACCCTGAAATGCTCATTCCATTGCAACAGAACGAAAAACGCTCTACTCAAATGAATAATGGTCAAAAATTACCTCCTCTCAGTAGCTACTATAAAGCAACAACAGTGTAACTTGAACTAGTCAAGCGGCACAAGAAAACAAAGGCAAACTAGGATAATTAACAATGATGCGACTGTAACATTATATAATGAAAATTACACATTCAATGTCATTAAATTTACAATAATGGCACATTCATTATCAACTAATGTTTTAGTGATAATAACCAATCTTTTACAACTATTTAACATTGTTAGCAGCTAAAACTATAACACGTTACAAAGTACAAGCTTACCCGCGATCGCCCAAGTGAATTAAAATGGGAACAAGTCTTGATTAGCACCCCACCTGTTACGGTGTTACCCCTTATGTAATCATGGATCTTTTGTGATCGAAAAAAGAAAAAATAATGGATCTTTCATCTTTCATCGAAACAAAATGAGCCTCGCATTCAAATCCCAAAAGAAAATTCCATTTAAGCCTGTCTTTGGACATACGAACCATGAAAATGAATTACCAATCTTTCCTATTTTGATGTACATCAGCTGATACTAGGAATTGAATTGGAGTAATGGAGTAATCGGTCATAAATCCATAATGCAATCCTAATTTTACAGTAAATTGGAAAATTTTAAAAAGAAACCAGAGTGAAGAGAAGTATCTGTGATGCACATATGCAACATGACTAGTTCACTTCGGGGTAAAATTGAACCCCAACACAACATATTTATCGTTCCCCAACTTCTATCAGAATACTAATATAACCAAAATTGCCCCGAAGAGATATTCTCTGCTCGTCACAGATGACGTGGTTAACTGCAAGAGTGAGCTCAATCCTTCATTGCAGGTGCGCCCCTCCAGTGACATCTTCATCATCGGAATATTTCATAGAAAAAATGGATGTAGCAACTGCGCAAAGATATGTTTAAGCCTGCCGGTCCTTGCTCAAATTCCAAGCAGAGGGTTTTCCCACCACACCATCTGACAAGAGCCCCCCTCCACCTTCCACATTGATTAGAGGATCTGAACTATTTTCATGGGCCTGTGACAGTTAACAAGAAGGATAAAGAATTTCAGAAAGCAGCAGCTTGATAAGGGAAGAAAGGGGGAAAGGGAATCCACATTCCACATATCTATAACGTCCCTGATGCTCTCAGGGGGAAAACAATCTTCCCCACTCTACTATGCCAAAGGGAAAAAATAGACTGGAAACCCCCCCCCCCCCCCTCTCTTGCGGAGGGCCTTCTCTCTCTGTTTTTCTTTTTTTTTAAGGGTGTTTTGGGGGGTGAGGGAGGTTGGGGGCACCTCAAATACATCAAAAGAAACAGAAAGCAGAGTACAGCGAAGGAGTTGAAAAATTAGCAAGACAAATTAGCAAGACCCCAGCACCGACACAGCTCTATTGCCCATTCAGCAAGGCCATCAGCCCTAACATTTTGATCTCGTCATCCAAGCAAAACACTACTCCAGAACATGCCGTATCTGCCAAATGACTGAAGCAAATTCTCACAATGTCCAAGGCACTAGCTGGGTCCTTGCCAAACACCTAATAACTACAAGCTTCCAATAGTGAATCTACCAGCCGTTCAAAGAATCAGTACTGTCAGCTCCCAGAACTACCGTACTTAAAGGTGAACATCTATCGATGATACCCCAAAAGGCATCCACCGCTAAACCCCCTCTGGTGACTCAAAATACCTGCAACAATTCTTTGGAATCCTTATAGCAGCGGCATTATATTAACCTTTCGTCAGCCTACTGTTCAGTAAACTTTTTTTTTGGGGGGGGGTCCAACCAATTCTAGGAAAGGAGCATGAAGAGTGGACTTTAGCCACGAATTTGCCTAAGCAGGGTTCCTTATTGAGCTCATGATCACTTCAAAATTCCACAGAACATCATTGGTCCATATTATAACGTTCCCAAACTTCGCAGTTGATTATTGGAAGGTCCTCTCAATTCTATGATGTATTTTCAGGTCCTAAGTTCTATGATGTATTTTCAGGTCCTAAGTTTTTTGGTGTAATTTCAGGCCTGACCTCTTTCGATGTTGCTATTCTTAGGCAGATCCTCCAATTATGCTCTCAAATTTTCGACTAAATTAGAAATTAGATTTACACATCTTTATTTCTCCAATGTTTCCTCACCAAACTCGTGTCCTTTTGCACCCTTTTTTTTTTCTTTAATTAAAAAACAGTCATGCATTCTTGACTTTACATTGTTTCCCCTCCTGCCAAAGGTTAAGGCCCTGAAAAATTACTTCACAGCACTTCTTATCCAAGAAACAGTTTCACACTTCCATTAAAGCAGGACTTGGTACAATTGTACAAATTACTTGCCAGTATTGTCTGCAAGAATGGCAAAATTTTGAAAAACTCAGATCATAATAGCTCAATTGCTCAAGTATAGAATGGGTCCAATGAAGAGCTAACTCAATCCTTCACATCAAAGGCATCCAGATTCTCATTTAGCACTTGCAATCAGAAGTAGACCATGCAAACCGAGCCCATTGACAGCCCAAAAACCAGTGCTATGCAAATTCCCCACAATGCCAACTCTTCAACTGATGCTTCGACAATAACTAACAATTGGGGAAGGACATGATGTTTGTCTTCCTGGGCTGATAGACGGCCACTGACCAACCCCTAGGTAAAGCGACACACATGTTTAACTGAGAATATGCATCTAGATTCTCTCGGCCTACCCTAACTTGGCATCCCTTTATGGCATTCCAATGAAAATTGAAATATTTACCAAATAGTGAGGGGAACATAGTTATTCATTTTGCTATGTTATAATTGGATACTTCAAAGTGACAACTTAAAAAGTAACTCTAAAAATAAAATGTTTTCTGCATGCAGAACTACCAAAATGTAAATGCAAAGTTATCAGGATTAAGCGAGGATGTTTCACTATGCACAATCAAACTCGCAAGGGGGATTTTTTTTTGGGGGGGGGGGGATAAGGAAAAGGTAATATATTAATATAGAAAGATCAGAAGCTAAGCTGCACAGTAAACATCACACAAAAGGCTATATACAACCTAAGTATAGGCTATTCACACAATCAGCCAGATCAATAGAGGAAGAGCTAAACTTCCCATTCTATCAAAAGTAGAGAATTTTGATGAAATTCTCTTTCAAATGCTAAAGAGGGGTTTCTAGCTTTCAAAAACTCGTCTGTTTCTCTATCTCCAAACACTGCAAAAGATGACATGAGGTAGGACCATAGCTTCCTCCTTCTTCTTCTTCTTCTTAACTTTCCTACTAAAGGAACCCTCCCAAGCCAAAAAATGGTTCCTAATAGAATCAGGGGCAACCCAAGAAATGCCCAAGCAACTGAAAGCTAGATTCCAAAGTATGCTCGCAAACTGACAATAGAGCAATAAATGATCCGTAGATTTAAAGTCCCTTTTACACATGAAGCATCTATTCACCAAAATTTTCTCCTTTTTTTGTAAATTGTCACACGTTAATATGTTCCCATGTGTAGCTTCCCATACAAAGAAAGAAACATTTAAGGGGGCTAAGGACTTCCATATCAGCTTGCAAGGGAAACCTTTTTCAGGATGAACCTCCTGTGGTGAAAACTTCCCATCAAGAAGCTTCAAATAAAAAGATCTAACAGTGAAGGGACCCCCGAGTGGTTAGACCCCACCTCACCCTATCCATTGAATATTCTCCTACTTTGCCCTCATTAAGCTTATTGAAAAGCTTACCAAGGAATCATCATCAACGAATCCCTCTCGAGCAAACACAGGTGCCCAAATATTGTTCCCATAAACCTGCTCCTAATAATTAGCAACGGAGGCATTTTTATCCACCACCAAAACATAAATGCTAGGGAACAAGTCTTTCAAAGGAATCTCACCGCACCAGCGATCATGCCAAAAAAAGATGAGAGACACTCACAGTTGTCGTACCCGAGCGGCCCACTTTAAACCCAAATATAAGCCCTACACTAGATGACGAATTAATCATCCTTGTAAATACTTCCATGGCCACTAGAAACAAAAGGGCAGATGTCCCTGACGAAGACCTCTAGAAGCCCAAAAGAACTCCGTTGTAGAACCATTGACAAGAACTGCAAAAGATGTAGAGGATATGCAATGGCAGATCCATCCAATCCACTTTTCCCAAAGCCCATTCTCTTCATGACATACAACAAAAACCCCAGTTCACATGATCGTACGCTTTCTCAATGTACAACTTACAAATGACTCCCGACTTTCCCGACTTGACCCTAGAATCAATAAGCTCATGTGCTAAAACACCGCATTGATGATCTGACAGCCTCCAACAAAGGCATTTTGGTTCTCTGAAATAAAATTCCCAATGATGCTTCTTAACCTTCGGGCTAAAACCTTGGAAAGCAACTTACAAATGCAACCAACCAAGCTGATTGGCCGAAAGTCTCTAATATTTTCAGCATTTGCTTTCTTAGGAATAAGACCAATAAAAGTGGCATTGAAATCTTCCCGAAGAGAAAAACTCGACAAACCTTCTCATCACATCTCCACTGACAGTGTCCCAATTGCCTTGAAGGAATGCCATAGTCATACCGTCAGGCCCGGTGGCCTTCTCCCCACAGTAATCTAGAAGGGCCTTAGTAACTTCTTCTTCACTGAAAGGCATCTCAATAAATGCCTTATCAGCGTCTCGTAACAACGGCAAAGGCAAACTATCAACTTTAGGACTCTGCGGTTCTGACTCGGAAAAAAAGTGATTAACAAAAGTTGTAGATTGTAGACTTCATATCTGGGAGAGCATCATATTGAATCCCATCCACCACCACAAAAGACAGAGTTAACCTTCCTACGCATATTAGCTACCCTATGGAAGAATTTAGTGTTAGGATCACCTGCCTTAAGCCATAAAGCCCTCGAATATGTCTCTAAGAGATTTTCTCCATCAAAATAATTTTAGACCAATCCTCTTTTGCATCCCTTCTTTGCTGAATTTCAACGCTAGTAAGGCTAGAAGTATCTTCTTTCACATCGAAGGATAATTCCCAAAAGATTATACTTTTTGAGTCTTGATGTCTCCAAACACATCCCTGTTCCATTTCTTAAGTTTCTCTTTAACAAACTTAAGCTTTTTTGCAACAACATAACCTGCAAAACCGTCAGCTTGAGCCTCCCCCCTCCCCCACCACTCTTCGATAAGATCCGAGAAACCCTCAAATTTCAACCACATATTCTCAAACTCGAAAGGAGTCCTACCCCTTTCTAGCCTCGTCCTCTCAAAACAAATAGGAAAGTGATCCAAAATAGGCCTGACAATCTCTTCTGAAACATGTCTGAAAAAAGCTCCTCCCATTTTGCCGACACAAGAAAGCAGTCCAACCTTGAACATACCGATTCATCTCCACTCCTGGACAAAGTAAAGCCCCCCCCCCCCAAAAAAAAGGGAAGATCCATCAAGGCTGAGTAATTGATGAAATCCTGAAACTCTACCATTGCATTAGAAGGACAAACGCCTGTGCCCCTTTCTTGAGAATGCAAAATTTTATTAAAATCCCCCCTATGCACCAAGGGCCCGACCAACCATCTCGAATACGCCACAGTTCGTCCCACATCCTCAGTTTGTAAACTCTAATATGCGGACCATAAACACCATAAAGGCCCAAGAGGTGCTGTCATCAACCAATTGCGAAAAGCACGTGATCGAAAATTCACCACAATATGAGGAAATCAAATGGAAAGAATTTTTATTCCACAACACTAAAATTTCCCCAGCTGTATCGCCTTGAGAACCGCAAACCCAACAGGTTGGTTTCCCCAAATGCTACGAATGTCAAAAAGCTCAACATCCTTAAGTTTTGTCTCTTGAAGACAAATGAGATCATAATTCCAATCCCTCAAAAAATTTTTAGGCAAAAATCTCGTCACAATCATTAATACCCCTCACATTCCAAGAGATAAACCTAAACATAAGGCACCATCAACCCACTAGTAAAAGTGCACGGCCTATCATAGTTCACTCCAAACTCAAGTCTCCGAAGCTCCCTCTGCCTCCTGGTAGATGGCAGTGTTCTGCACGGTTGGATTGAACGTAACATTGCTACTCTCGATTCTGGATAGAAAATGAATCACCTCATGCTCATAACCAAAGAAGGCCACCCCAATACAGGCAGCAATGCTTTTAAGTTTGGAGGCCACCCACTTGGAAACATTATCAGAATTAACATTCTCGCCATCCCAAACGTCTTCCACTGAAAAGGAATATCTAGGGTCGTGAAAACAAGAGTAATCAATGGCGAGCGGCGCTACCATATCATCAACTCCTGAGCAACTACCTATTGGTACCAACGGCCACTCGTGCCCAGCAAGCTCTTGAGTTATGTCCTGGAACCTAGAAGCAGGAGCATAATTGCGAGAGCTCACACTCATCACAATTGCGTCACGAACCACTTCCCAAGGCAAATCACAAGAAACACCACCACAAAAATCCAACCCCCAATTATGCGCTGAAAGTCATGATTGATTACCCATAGAGAACAAAGAAGATGGGGCATTAACCACTAAGGAGGGGGATTGGTCCTTCTCCTCAAAGAACCAAGGCAAGCTCATAGAAGATGATGGAGTCAGCTCATTAGAAAGATTCAAAGAATCTGATATAGGATGAAAGTCCAAAACCAGAGAACCCCTGTGGACTTGGTGAGAGACTTTCAGCATCCCTTGCCAAAGGAACAAAAGCATTGCTAGAAGCCTGTCCACAAATTTTAGCTTCAAACAGAGCAGGATCAAACATTTAGCCTCATATGTCGAAGGAGAACTTGTATCACGCACAAGCAATGCGTCTGAAGGCCAATTTGCACAGACACTACCCTTACTGCTAGAGCCATTACTCTCACACACCCTATTCCTGCTATTCCCGAAACTGTTGCGTCAAGAGTAAACTTGAGTGCTCACCAAACTAGATGCTCTCATACCAAGCTCTATAACGACCGTTTGCTTTCCTCTGTCCACCTGCATATGCTTGGATAGCGAAAGGTCTTCGACGACTTCATTAACCTTCCTCGCAAGCATAATTGCAGCAACATGTGGGACCGAACGAAGGAAACGTTCTGGTTCACCAGTAAAACCACACTTTGGACAACCCGGAGGTGGAAGAGGCAGAGGTGGAGGTGGAGGCACAGCACCATCTGCCAGTGTCACTTGGTGTGAAGGCCTCCTCAGTGCTCCCGAAGCGCCCAAGAAAGCTAGATTAACAATCTCAGTAAGAGCATCAAAGATTTTTGCCCAACCCCTCTCATTTCAGCCTGCTGGGAAAATAACTAAAGTTTTCTTGCCCTTGTTTATAATTGCAGAAATTTTCCCGCCCTATTTCTCTTATATTCTAAAAGGAAAATACTTGAGCCTCAACGCACTTGATTACACCAATTGGAGGATTTAGACTTATAAAATCTGCCCAAGCTCTCAATAACTATAAAGCAACATTCTCTAGCACCAAAATTGAGGTCCTCCCCCTCGCATTCTCAGAAATTTTCAAGACATCCTCTACAGTCCCAACAACAGCTAAATCAAAGGATTTGCTTTCGATCGCCACAAACCTCTTGCAGCCTCGTCTCATACTATGATTCACAGCAAGCTAACTAAAAGACAAGGACCATTATCCAAGTAGAAGCAGGCCAGCAGCTGCAGAGAATGAAAAACATACAAACCTGGCCCTGGAGCAGTTCAGACTGCCTCTTCTGAAATGAAAAACGCAAAAATTGGAACTCCGGCGACTCGCCGGTGACCGGAAAAGTCGCTGGTGACTGGTCTTAGGTGAGAAACCCCACCGGCTGCAACAGAAACTTCCGGCCATTGCAGTGGGACCCTCAAAAAAGGGAGAAACCAAAAGGAACCCAGCAAATCTGGAAAAAAACCACTCAGCTGCGACTGGCAAGGTTGCCGGCAGCAGTACAGCCGGTTGAACCCTCACCGTCGGCAACAGAGAATGTCGGCACCCACTACAAAAGTCTCACCCAAGTAAGAAAACCGAAGAAAATGAGTAGATTTGAAGAAAAACGAGGAAGCCGGCCGTGGAAGATACACCGGCTGCCAGTGAGCAGAGTCGACGGAGGTTCCCGGGGACCCAAGGTCCAGCGAACCACAGGTAGACCTCCGATGACCTCGAGTCAGCCCTAAGGCACCCACGAAGCAGACTACCCTCTCTCTCTCTCTCTCTCTCTCCTCCACTCTCTCTGTCTCTCTCTATTACTGTTTTCGCAAGGGGAAATTTTTAAATGAAGATATAGAATAAGATGCAAAAGTCTCTAGTATGCACAAGATGACTTAATGGATTTAGGTACATCAAGAGAAATCGTACCAAGGATTAGAATCAATAAGCTGAAGAGACAGAGGAAAGCATTAGGCAGAGAGCAAGTTTTTTGTAGTTTTAGACACCTTGGAGACCAGACTAGTAAGGGTGTTCTGCAGAGGAGTTGTCACACATAGCTGACTGACTCCTGAATTATCAAGAGGCTATGTCCACCAGACTCTAGATTAAAAACCTTTTGACTGCCTATTACTGCACCCCCCCCCCCCCAAAAAAAAAGGGAAGAGTAAAGAAAAGTTCAGTGAGCCATTTCGTTATGGTTCCTATAGTCCAAGTTGAAACAATCGCCACTGTTCTTTTTCCAGCTGTAAGGTGGACAGCGTACCGATTGTATGGCAGGAAATGAGCCTAAATGAACTACCGAAAAAACCTTTATAAATTTGACATAGAGAACTGAAAGTATAAAAACACACCTGGGATAGCTGCACTGATGCTTCCAAAACCTTCTGCTGCTGACTCTCAAGCGTGCAATAATAGGAGTAGAGTACCATGCCAACTACAGCTACAAGGATCCCAAGGATGTTGCGCCAACTAAATGGGTCATGCAGAAGTACATAACCAAAGGCCAAGACAAGGCATGTCTTCAAATGTCCAAGGACCTGATAAGTGACTGCTGATGTTTTGCCAATCACAAGAAATGTGCTGAAATTTACGGAGATTGAAATCAGGCAAGATAAGACAATGAAGACCTGAAAAATAAAGCAGCTCTAATGAGTGTTTGTAAGCAACGATACCTCGCATATATTTATCCAACAATTGACCTGATCTCACCATAACTTCAGGTGTGTAATTGAATGCAAAAACATTTTGATTAGTAAGAAGTCCATCGAGAAATGGTCCCACGATGAATAAGGTAATCGCTTGATACGGACAAGACTGGTACAAGAGTTGAGTTGAGGACACCTTGAACTTCTTCTGGATGGAATTTGTCATCTAAATAAGTGGTCAAGTGCTACAATAAAGGAGAATATCCACAGGCCTGACAATCAAGAATCTCTATATTCTATTCGAATCTCTACGAAAGAATAGCACTTGATTTCAGCTCAGCCTTTCATTCTAAAAATTAAGGCTTTGTTTCTAGTCCCAAACAGGCACCACCCCCCCCCCCAAAAAAAAGAAAAAAAGAAGAAAAAGAAAGGAAAAAAAATACTAAGCATAGGGTGTCAAGCGCTTAACTGTCTACAAAATAGATAATTCTTGATTTTACAGCAACTACTTTTGCACCAAGGAAAAAGTCTTTTCAACAGCGTCACAAAGGGAAAGGATGCAAAGCATGCCATCCTACAGAGAAATCAATTACAACCATGTAGAAAGACTATCAACATAACTTCTCCAAGAAGAATATAAGCTCTCATTATCCTACCTACAAGGTCTTCATCAATTGTCATTTATGCACTACAGAGGTGTTTCAACACCACCAGAACAGTGAAGCCTCTTGTACTCCTCTCATGCCCGTGAGTCAGAATGGAGTCTTACATATGGGATAACTATAGTGACCTATTTTTAACATCTTTTGCTAAAGTGGAAGGATACCAAATAACACAATCAATTATAACCATAGGATGCCAAGCAACTGAGAGTTAAATCTATAAAGCTGCAGCAAACTGCCAATGTTGAACACTAATGATCTACAGTTTCTAAATCCTTTGCAAGGGCCAACCTGGGAGCAAGTCAAGCTGGGAACGGGCTGAGACTTACGATTCCGAAGGCCAAGTCAGAGACTACAGGATGTCTCGCAGAGCGACTCTCAACAAGGATGTTGAATCACGCTGTGCGCCTAAGTGGAAAAGACAGTGCAAGCTTTGTTATGTCTAGACCTTAGCTGCTAAAACGGAAATCTGACAGCAACTATCGATTATCAAACAACTGGGCCAAAGGCATAAACACGCTTGGGCCCAGCCCTCTTTCTCAACTCTTTTCTGCCGTTCAGCAGCTTTGATCGTTGACGAACACCTGCGAAAATAAGACAAAGAAATTCCAAGTCTATGCCTTTACTGATTCCTGCCTTCTTTACAGCCTTAGATCTTAGCTCTAACAAACACACTACTTATTCCTAACTCCCAGACATCCCTTGCTGCCATAGATGATGAAGTCAGGGCCTTTACTAGCCTGTTTACCTGTGGGCTAAGTACAGACTTTTTGAACAATAAACATCGGTTTACCACAATTTTTTCCCTTCCTTGCATCACTAGTACAAAGGGCAGGTTCTAAAGAGAGCAGGGAGCAATGCCATCTCCATAGTGATATTTCAACCTAGATAAATTAATCACATCCATAAATGGGTATGAATGACGAAACAGAAGAAGTATAACTTTTATTTCTTATTATAAACTGATAAACAGATAAAGGCTAGCTTTAAATCTATACCTTGTTTCTTATTCATGCAAAATCTCAAGGTCATATCCTTGGAATTAGGCAACAAGGCCCCAACCATCCATCTCTTACTCAGCAAAATTTCTCCAACAACTTAACCTAATTGCCGAACATATAGACTATAAACTTTCCACAAAGCCATACCTAAAAGTGCATGAAAAGGAAACCACCATAAACCAAAGGACACTGAAGAATATTCTTCACCCTATCTAATAGCACAATGAATCTTTAGCTTTAAGAAAGGCAAAATCAGATATAATCCTATAATTCTGTTTCTCGAGGGAGACAAGATCCACTTCCAATCCCTTACGACCTAATTTTTAAAAAAATAAAAAATAACAAAGCTCTTATGTAAGAATCATTGACAATATCTTTACACATATCAAGACCATAGCCTAGAATAGGAAACTCAATATTACCTAACAAATCCTAAATATCCTTATTTTGACTTATCTAAAATAGCCTATAAATAAACCTACGAAAATTACATTAAAATATCAAAATACGATAAGTTTCCAAAATTAAAATAAATCCTAGATTCCTAATATTAGACATATTCTCTTTCTTCTTCATCCGCATCATTCTCCCCCGGTCGGAAAAAAAGTCATCCTTGAGTTTCATAAAGAGATAGAATAACAAAGTTAAAGCACAAACCCAACATCGATTTGTAAGAAAAAGCCACAAGTAAAATTCTTCAAATTTTCTCCATGAGAAGTAACCTTGAGAGAATCGGAAGCAGGTCTTTGACAACCAAGAGATAGGAATCCACGATATAGTCAATACAATAGACATCCTCATATGTTATTTCATGCTCAATTTCCTTGTTCAAAGTTTGACTTTCTGCATTGCAAGTTGCTTGAACTTGTATCTCTGGAGTACAACTCTTAGCTTCAGTAATTTTTGTAGTAGCTTTTGTAACCTCTGACAGAATTGTCAAAACTGAATCAATAAGTTTTTCTTTTGCTTTACCACGTACTACTAGCACCTTTTTAGCATTCAGTTTTAGTCCTCAACAAGTTTTTGATACTTTATTAAGCAATTCTCTGAGTTCATTCCACCTAGCATCCATTCTTTTAGCAAATTGTAAAATATCTTCTCCAGTTCCTTTCTGTAATTCTTCCATTTTTTTTGTCGAGTTCTTCTAGTTTTCGCTCATCTAGCCGCTAAAATTTCAATGTTGAAGGACTCCTTCCTAATCTTAGTACCTCGATTAGGGCTTTGCATGGTAAACTCAGATTTAGTTATGACTTCCTCCTATTTCTCATTGCTCTGAAGTTGGGGAAGCGAACTAGTAATACCAGGATACCTTCCACCAAGATAATAGGAAGTAACCCCATGTGTTTTCTTAGATTTCAAAGTTGTAGTGATTAAATTAGCTTCATAGGCTCTGCAATTTGGGAGTTTTCTAGAGTGCACAAGCCATAATTCCAACTTACAACCATCATCATATATATACTTTCCTTGAAGTTCATGGAAAGCTCTTCTTGCATCTTTCCTTGAGTAAAATTTGACACAAGCACGAAAATCAACTGATCACTTATATCTCACGACCTCTTCCACTTATTCATACAGTGAGAACACTTCATAAAGAATGCTCTTTGTTATTGGATATAATTGATGATGAATAATCACATGTAGTGAACATTCTAGGTCATCATAATCCATACTTGAATATCAAACATCAGTAAAAAGGTAGCAGCACATTATCTAGCATAGGAAAGTGCCGCGGACACGAGCAATGTAGCAGCAAACGCCAGATCTGGGGTTCTAGATCGAATTTTAAGACAGACCCCCCCCCCCCCCCCTTCTTTCGGGTTAAAAGATCAAAACTTTTGGGAATAAAAGACCAAGGTAAGCAAGACAAATGGGCCGGCGGCAGTGAGTGATTGCACGCAGCAATGGCAGGTTTGGGGTTCAAAGCTTGGAACAGCTTTGTTTTGATTTTTTTAAAAAACTATTTCAAACCTTCTGGGTTGGATGGCAGTGAAATTTGGAATGTGGGTTGCTTAGTTTAAAAAGCCCACCTGAGGCACACCTAGGCACGCCTCGGCATGAGGCTACCAGTTTAGCACCTCAGAGGGACGAGCTGCGCCTCAATGATGCGAGACCAGATCTTCCCCCTTTTACTTCTTTTTCTTAGCCTTCTCTTTACCTTTTTTCTTCTTTTCTTTCCTGGTGAGTTAAAAGGTGAGCTATGCTTGTACAGTAAGTGTGTGTATTGGGGGAACTACGACGATTAGATAACACATCTTAAGGTTATTTGCGGTGTTAGTAGTTATATTGACGTCTAATCACTTTTTAATGCATTGATCTAACTTGTTTCTGCAAAATATGCTTTGTGAAATGTGAAAGACTCATAAAAACTTTTGCATAGAAGTGCGCCTTGCACCCATGATGCGTGCATCTTCACCTTCCGCCTTGCGCTTTGGGACCCCTATGCACCTGAGTGGCCTCGAGCCTTTTAAAACTACGGAGGGTTACCTAGGAATCGAAAACTTGCTTTGATACCAAGTTGATCGAGTTCGGGTAGAGAAAAGGGATGAAGGGAGAAATTTAGAGAAAGAGGGAAGAAAGGGATTGGCATCTCTGTGCTCAAATCAATATTCATTCAATAATCAATATTCATTCATTTTTGTGGATAGTGTGCATATGGGATGTGTATAGCCTTTTGTATGATGCCAACTTTGCATCCATGCTTTTGTTAATGCAATACATTCATTCTTTTCCTGATCAAAAAAAAAAAAATAATCACCTGAGACAAATCATCTATTTATAATAATCTGTAGACTTAGAATTCTACTAGGAAACTACCTAAACCAATTCTATATAGAATGGAAACTCAATATTATCTAAATACTCCTAAATATCCTTATCGACTTATCTAAAATAGCCTATAAATAAACCTACAAAAATTACATAAAAATATCAAAATTCGATAAGTTTCCAAATATTAAAATAAATCCTAGATTCCTGATATTATACATATTCTCTTTCTTCTCCATCCGCATCAATAGGCTATCCTCCAAATCAACCACATCAATCGAAAAGGAACACAAGACCCTTCTCAAGCCAGTAATTGATGTCTCACCACACTACCCACCACCCAATGAAGACCTAAACAACTCCAAGCTATGTTTCTAGCAACCGGGCAATGGAGGATTAGATGGCATGGGGTGTGAAATCGCCTTTGCACATAGAACACCTATTGACCAATATGTTCCCCCCTTTTGTAAGTTACCACAAGTTAAGATCATGCTTTGAGAAGCTTCCTAAATTAAAAAAAGGAGACTTTCAGAACAGAAAAAGACTTCAAAGTAAAATTCCACGGGAAACCATAAGCTGAAGAATGCCCAATCCCCCTTGATTTAGACCTCACTTGTTATGAGAACTCTCATTATGAGCATCAAGATCAACATTTCAATGGCCTACATTAAAAATTTGTCGTGCGTACCCCAACCCATTCCATGGTCTTCGCCTTACATAGCTCTGATGAGCACCATCGATCGTCGTCAGCCTACTAATCTCTACTTCATCCTACCTAATCCCAAAGAACATCCGTCCTTAGAGAAAGTGAGTGAGCATGTGAGTGTGTATGCGTATATATGTACAGGTATAGATATACACATAAGTACATACGTATATGTATATGTATGTATGTGCGCATGCACAAACATACAAATATACACACACACACATATAAAGATTGGATGGCTCACATTTAAGATTTTGAGGGTTTCCTAGAATCAGTCTATCCACTTGAGATATGTTTGCGAGGGTAGGTTGCTTGCATTTGAATCTTCCCAGCCCCAAAAAAGTGGGACCTATACTGGGAGTTGCTGCTACTGTTGTTGTTATCACAGGCCTAGTTTTCATTACACACACACACGCATATATACACACATGTCTACCTGTGTGTTGGTGTGCGCACATGCACTCGCGCATACACATAGAGCCCGTAAGTATAGCCTAGAAGCGTGAGAACTACTAAAAATGCAATATCAAATCCGGATAGTGATACACAGAAGTCCTTACACTTCCAAAAGTATTAAAGAGGAAAGAAAAAGGCATATAGAGAAAGAAGATAGTGCTAGGATTCTATGAGGAAGGCAGACATGTGAAGAGCATGCTGACAGATCCTGAGGATCCAAGTTGGTGTGGACCTTAACTAAGCCTCACAGAGACAGAAATCCCTGACAATCTCAAAACTACAACCTAAGATGAAGTTCCCATAAAAACAATCGTGCTACAAAGGAGAGGCAGAAAGGTAAAGAGGATGCTGACACTTTTCAAGGCCAACACTCCCGGGACCTTAGCTGAACCTTCAAAGACTCGGAAATGCACCAACTTCACCCAAGGAGGAACACAGCAGAGAGGACAGGGGAAAAAAGAAAGAGGTAAGAAAGAAGGAACATTTGCCTCTGGCCAATGCGGAGATAATCGCCAGCTAGGATGATGTCATCAACCTTAAAAACAGGAACAGATGTAGCAGCAGCCTTTCCCCTAAACAGCTCATAAGACAAACCATTTCTATTATACTTATACTAATTGAATATTCCAATTTGACTCAAGAAGTCAATAAACACATCAACATAATATTCATCACTGATGATCAAGATATTACAATTGAGGAAGATTGACAATTTGATGGTATACAAGTCATTCAAATTTTTGGAGGTTGAAAAACTAGAAAAAAGAGCACAGCCAAATACGATTTATCTTCTAGGTCACCAAAATCTTTAAAAAACCCTAAAACAAATGTAAGATATAAATTAGCAAAAGATCTAATGTGAGGATACAATCTGCGCAATGCAAGTAGTTAGGACAGCAAGCATTGACAGCATAGAACCCAGAAGATTGAGCTGCAGATCAGTTATGGTTGCAATGCCAACACCCAGAAGGAGGATGGCAAGTGAAAATTGAACACTCCTACTGCAATACATCAGCAAAGGATTAATGCAGCATCACACAATAACATAGCAGATAAAGATTGTTCGGCATGAGAATGAAGTTGAGAAACCAAGCATAAACAACAGAAACAAGAAGCCCAGAATGGATCTCGCCAAAGTGGGACTGGGGAAACCTTCCAATATGAAGCATTAAGCAAGTTCTAGGCTTCGATACAATTAGTGATGGAGGACCTCTCCAGTAAACACATTGATTTTATTCCATATCAAACAATGAAAAAAAAAAAAGGGCATGATAGGGCTATTCTCACTACTAAGCTACTCGACAAGGAATATAATCTGGTTTCCTATTATACTTAAAAATACTACTCTTCTCACGAAAATATAAAAATATCATACGACAATTATGTCTTAAAAGCAATTCTCGGATATAAAATAATTAAATGATCCTATTATGTTATAAAATAATTTACATATCCCACTATGCTATTTTATTTTTCAGAGTTTGTCACAGAATAAAATTGTTGTGTTCAAACTTCGAGTGTTAGTCTCAAATGTTATCAAGGTTGTATAATTACAGAAAAACATAAAATGAGTGTTCTTGTTTTATTTTTTGGGGGGATTAAAACATGTACTCATATTGAAAACTACAGAAGTGGGCAAAATGAAAGTAGCACATCTTTCTTTTTTTTTGGGGGGGGGGGTCTCAATATTTGGACTTTATTCAGAAACATCAAATCAACAACTTGGACTAAAGTTACAATCTTGTTCTGTTCAATGAACAAAACATATGGTAATGTGCAGTACAAACACTAGACACAGCCACAAAAACAGGAAATCTACACTCAAGAAGCCGCAACAAATGTACAATGCCTCAACCGCCAATAGAGGGAAAATTTTAAAAAGTGTGGAAAAAAGAAACACCTTTTGAAGCAATGGGGCATTCTAAGAGCATTTGCAACAGGGGAGCTCCCCCTATTGCAAGTCCCCTAACGAGGCGCACCCAAAGAATTCCGATTAGTAGCGCACTGATCATAGAAGGATCACAAAAGGCACAGTCATTGTTGAAACTAAGGCATCCGTCCCTTAATTAAATTAATAATTTTACACAAGCGTCCTCTGTTGGAAAAGAGCAAAACAGAGAAATAACATTGCCAAGGATCATCCTGACCTGAATTTCTTCATGAAGAAGAGTGTCTCTAAAAGTACAGTGCAAGGAATGATGGCCAATTTCGTCATCTGTACAGCACAAATAAACCTGATCAGCACAGAGTCTGCACTAAACTGAAGTATCTACATGTCCCTGGAATATTTGTCTAACAATGTAGCTTAGGACCTTTAACACATAGTCAAGGCAAATTTTATTTTCTCCCAATAATTCTTCTCTCTTTCTCTCGATTCTTTTTTTTTTTTTTTTCATTTTCTGATGGGCTACACACAAAAGGAGGAGTGCCTACAGCGGGAGATATTCTGTATAAAAAGATTTAGCAAGCCAAAAAGAAATGTACCTGGTAGAAACCAACAGAGTTGAATCCCAAGCTAAGGTTCAATAGTCCAATTGATATTCCGTTTAGTATGCCAAATCCCATCACAGCTCGTGGATCGAAGGGTTTACGTTCAAACATTTTCAACCATAGTGCAACATGAAGTGAACAAAATGTCACTAGAAGATGCCAACTGGTCAACGTAGTGGCTGCAAACCTCAAAAAATTATTCACTTCAACATCCTAGTCATCAAGCATGACAAAGCACGCAAAACCAAGGAATGAAGAAGAGCTTATACAGTGCTGAAAAAAATCTACCTTTGATGGTAAGATGCAAGCATTAACTTCAATAACTTTTTTACCCTTCAAAAATTATATTAGGATAAAAAGTGGATGTCACCATGTATATAAGAAACAACAACCATCACACCTTCATGCTCTTCTATGTAATCTTTTTTTTTTTTTTTTTTTTTTTTTGTTTTTGCGGTGAGTAATCATGCCCTTCAAATATCGGACTATATCCAAGGGTTTCTAAAATATAATAATCTGCACTTTGGGGTGGTAGAAAAAATAATCCGACTTTGAGGATATTTATTTTCAGTAGTACAGAGTCATTTTAGATTGTATTTTTGAGGCAATTCCAAATGATATTACCTTTAAACAAACATATGAATTTCAAAGTGCCTAGATTTATTTTGAAGTTCACATTGCCAATAAAGTACAGTATAAAATGACCTCTATACTGCTCAAATAAATACCCTAAAATTTCAGAGTGCTGGAGGCTATTTCTTAAGGTCCAATTATTTGTTTCCACAAGCCCAAAGTTGAGATTATTATATTCCAAAAATCCAAAATAATAATACACCAACATAGCAATCACTATACCACAAGTAAGGTTCTTGGACATCCACAAAGGATAACTCCTCAATGTGTGTCGCATATCACGTGAGGATGAGGGTGAACAAAATTTCATGAGCCAGTAAAATTGAACAGATGCCAATAAATAAAGCCAAAATTTTCAGCCCCTACCAAAACCCCCTCCCAACGCACACACATCCAAGAAGGATACGTCCCACTCATTCATGTTTCGTGCTAAGTCCAGCCCATTTTGTACACGGCCTGCGTGTTACACACTCTGTTTTGCTGCATTTTTCATTGCTCCCAGCAGCCTCCAGACATGGGTGGCCCATGCGGTCTCACGCGGAGCCGTGTGACACAGCTCTGCAACGCCGACTTAAATTTAACCCCAGTTTCCCTTTTGTGACATTTTTCTATAGGGTCCTTTTTGTGATATTGTTGCTTGGCCTCCAAGGCTCAAGTTGTACGGCTGGCATTTCCACTAGGTTACTTTTGGGTCTTCCTATATATACTAGGTTAACCTCGTTTGGTATGCCTGATTCATGCTCTCTCAACAGATTCTCCCTTTGATCCACTTTCCCCTTTAGAAAAAGCTTTCTTTGTGAGAGTTTGTTTATGAGATTTCTAATCTCCCTTATATAGACCTCATTGAGCACATCCCTCTTTAGTTCGTTATATGGATCGCTACCCTGGTTTTTCCCGTTTTGGATTTTCTGCAATAAACTCGTGTTGTTGTTCTGGCTTTTACCTCTTGAATATCTAAATCCTAATCTCTATATGGTTTTGCTAAGATACTCCGCTCAATTAGGAATTTTATTAACTAACACAAATTAGGAACTTTAGAGACTTCAATCGCCAACTTAATTAAATGCAGTACAATTATCGAGCACTTAGCCTGAAATTGTCATCTATGAATTTCGTAAGAGTAAATGGTGAATCTCACCATTTTTGATGGTTTGTTTACCAAAGCTCTGAACTCCCAATAAAGAAGAAAAATTTGTAGCTGCTATAAGGCGTGTAAAACATAGCACCCTGCCAGCTACTCATGAGCACATCAAAGGTCCCTTAGTTTAAAAGAGGCGTACTAAGGCACAAAGGGTCCCGAGGTGTGAGGCACAAAGGGCCCCGAGGTGCAGGGCCCCGAGGTGCAAAGCCTGAGCCTCGAGCCCTCAAGGCAAAGGCGCGCGCCTCAAGGACGCAAAGCACACTTCCTAGAAAATGCAAAAAAATTATTCGGAAAATATATTATGCCCAAGTAGGTTAAATACTTGCATCAATACAATGGTCCATTACATCCGTTATAAAGTCTATAGTTGGTTGCAAAATGGCATTCCACATGATAAAACAATATTATAATTCAATTAAATAAAAAAAAAGAACGCTAAAAATGAGAAATTTTTTGAAAATTTATCAAAATTGACAAGTATGCACATAATATACACAAATCGTAAAAATAATCTCCCCATCTATTTCTCACTCACCTAATAAAAAACACCCTAAAGAGAGAGAAGAGTAATCAGCAGCCCACCAAGTGCCCACTTTTCAAAGACCTAGAACTGCATGAGGAGATCAGCGGTTCAACACAAACTTCCCGGAGTAGAGTGAAGATTGGCACGCCGGAAAAGCTTGAGAAAGGAAGCTCAATTAGGCCACAATACAAGCCTCCAATCGAAGATAAATTAGGGTTTCGAAAAATTCAGGTTTCCGAAAATTAGGGTTTTGAAGATTAGGGGAATTCCAAGCAATTTGATGCAATTAAATAGGGGTTTCTACTCGAATTAGTTGGTTGTCAGTTGGGTAAGTTCTAATTTGAAGAAATTTTCGCATTCGATTACGAATTTCGCAAAACTCTTTCTCTACCAATGTGAACTGCTATGAGGTGAGAAAAGTGTCGTGCCTTCACCTAGGCCCACGCCTCCCTGTGCATTCCAAATTCCCTGCACTTGGGATCATCTGAGGTGTCGGCCTGGTCGCCTCTTGCCTAGGTGTGCCCTTAGTTTAAAAAAGCGTGCCTGAGGCGCACCTAGGCACGCTGGGGCCCGGAGCAACAATTGTGGCGCCTCACAGTGGGTGAGGCGGGGTAAGTCCTTTAAGTGCCGTAAGGCGTGCGCCTCAGCACGACTCAATTTAAGTGCGCGACGACCAAAGCAAGGGCTTCATTCATCTTAATTGAAAAGTGAAGCTATAGGACAAAGAAGAGAACTTTTGACTATTAAAATCACCAAATTTGTTAAAATTAACACTTATCTTAGTCTTATATCGCGATTTCGAGCATAGTGCCTCGTGCAATTGACAAACTCTAAGATTAAAAACCCTAATTTTCGAACTGTCAAGTATGGAGACCTAATGGTGCCAAAGGGGGTCGAGTGTCCATCTTCATATTGTTCCGGTGGTCGATCTTCACTAGAATTAGTGTAGTGAGCTCCGGTTACCAGCTTTCTTCTTCAAATCATGTGTGGGGGATCGTTAGAAGTCTAGATGGGAAGGAGCTAGGTTAGAATTTGTGCACATTATTTCCTCTTTCATTCATAGTTTTATTTAGTAAAGATTTCCTGTAGTCTTAATTTGTTACATTGTGTAAAGTTCTTTCCTTTTCCTTTTATCTTTTACTTAGGAAAGAATCAGCCATATTTTTTATTTTATTATATATTTTTCTGAGTTAAAGAAGCCATTTTTTCTTTCCTTTCTCTAAGTTTGATTTTTTTTCTTTCCTTTAAAAACTTATAGCAAGAATGTTTGTTACTTGTTAGCATTTTGATTTGTATTTAAATAATATAATTTACTTTTTATCATATTTTAGACTATTTTACGAACGTCTTTAACATTGTGACGGTTTATATTGACATCTAATTCCATATTGACGCAATCATATAACTCAATTGGGCAAAATCTATGTGCAAAGTATATTTTAGGCATTTCTGTGTAAAGGTGCGCCTCGCATCCATGATGCGTGCGCTTTCGCCTCGATGCTCGTACCTCGCGCCTCGGAATCATTTGCGCCTTAGTGCGCGCCTCAGAACCATTTGCGCCTCAGTGCACCTAGCACCTTTTTAAACTAAGGGTGTGCCTCAAGTGCGCTTTTTTAAAGTCCACAGTTGCACACCTTATTATGCCTCCAAATATCCCTAAACTTGGGGCTGCCTGAGGTTCCAGCCAACTCACCAAAGGCGTGCTTTTTCAAACGATAGGCTAAATAACCATAACAACCAGCCAGCAAAGATCTTGCCAAGGCCTGAGGAAGTTTAATGTACACAACCTTACCACCAGAAGAATCAAAGAGCTCTATTCAATAAACCCACAATACAAAAAATTTATTTAATGGTGGTTATAAACGAATTTGAAAATAGGTTTCAAAGTTTCAAGTTAAGAATCTAAAGGGGGAGAAAAACATATACCATGGGCAAGCTAGGCATAACAAAGGCAGCTAAAAAATGTGAAGGAAACAAGCATTGCACGGGTAGTGGCAGAGACTTGAATAAAACTGATGGACCAATCGAGAAGAGTTGCATTAAAGGAAATCCAAGGAGGCAAGGATTAAGAGAAGAAAATCAATAGATGTGGTCAATTGCAAGAACCCACTATTCAGTCTTAAATTTGGACTCAGCTGTCTTGCCCAAAGTTCAACTTGTACCTCCTCCACTACAATAACGACAGCAACAGAAAATGTGCACGACTGTACACTTCACAAACTTGTCTTCATGAGCTCATTAATAACCACAAGAGAGAGGAAATGGCTAAAGGAAAATCCCTATTGGCATCATATATCAATGGGAAATGCCGAAACACTACTGTATGATGTATCTTGTAAAAATGGATGCAAGTCCTAGCTCCACTATAGCCCAAATAAATAACTCGTCACACATAAAAGAAAAATAACCATTCTTATGCGGAACTTGATCTTACCTGAATAGCAAGTGCAATGCCCTTTTTCCCGTACTAAAACTTCATGTCAGTCCTCCAATCACCATGTGAAACAACACAACCCAAAGATTACAATGCAGTCATTAGAAGGGATCAAAAAGCGCGATAGGAGATTACTTTCAATGCTTTATTGCACTACTCTGCTTAGAGAACTCATCAGGACCCGTACACTTGGGTGGCGTTCAGCATAGTCCCCTATAAAATTTATAACTGCTTAAAGCATAACTACTCCTAGCCTAGATCAGATGGATCCGATCTACGTAGTGTAACAGGGAGATCCACATGCGGCAGTCTTACCCTTGTAAGCAAAGAGTTTTCGGAAACTATAAAAGGAAAAAAAAAAGCTTAATGGTAAAAAAAGGTTATCCTGTGATGAGTACCTACCCAAAAAAGGGAGAAGGAAATAAACAATCGTATACTGTTAAAACATTGCCAAATCTTGACATGCCCCAACCACCAGAAATTCCAAAAACAACTTACCTATCCCACGGTGTGGTTGCCTTAGTTTAAAAAAGCGCGCCTCCTAGGCGCGGTGAGGCGCGAGGCGAGGGCTGTGTCGCCTCAGGGGGTGTGAGGCGAGGCGAATGCTTAAAGCGGGGTGAGGCGTGGGCTTCAGCGCGCCTCAAGGCGAAGCGCGAGGCGACCGAAAAGCGCGCTTCATGGAACCGTTGAACAAGAAGAGGATTTTTTTTTTAAAAAAAAATAAGCAGACTTGCCTTCTCCAGACCCGAGAACACCCTAGCCTTCTCCCAGACCCTCTGCTCAAGCCTTTCCATGGCTATCTCTGCTACGAATCTCCATTTCAGGCTTCAACCACAAATCTCCAGGTACGAATCTCCATTTCTCTTCCTTCTCTGCTGCGAATTTTTCTTCCCCTCTTCTTCTTCTGTTGTTTCGGCCCTTTTGTGGCCTTTCGGTTGCCGTTTGGCTGCTGTTCTTGCTTCTTCTCCTCTTCCTTTTCTTGTTCGGCCATGTCTGTTGGCCATGGTGGTGTTTTCGGCCACCTTTCTCTCTCTCTCCTCCCCCCCATTGCTGTCGGAGGCTTGGGTGGGGAATGGGCTGCATCTTCTTTTTTTTTCCGTGCGCACTGGGCAGAGGCAGACCTGACCTTAAGCCTTCAACGCCCTTTTGGGGGGGGGGGGTTATGTTAAATTGTTAACCTTTTCAATGTTAATTGTTGAATTGCTAATTACTTTTATGTTTCTAGAGTTGAATTGCTTTGTGTGTTTAGACTTTTATGTTACTTTATTTTTGGGGGTATGTTAAATTCTTTTTCATGTTAATTGATGAATTGCCAATTACTTTTATCTTTTTCATGTTAATTGATAAACTGCTAATTACTTTTTTTTGGGTTATGTTAAATCTTTAATCTTTTTTTAGGTATGTTAAATTCTTAATCTTTTTCTTGTTAATTGATGAACGGCTTTGTGTGTTATGCTTGTTTTTATATTTTTGGACTTGTAGTAACTTATATGTGTGCTTCCAGGTGCTCTAATATGATATCATCGTGTCCTTAAGACTATTTGCGGTGTTTTCTAAACTTTTACTGTTGTCTAATCACTTCTTTGACATCATTATTTAGCTTATTTGTCAAAACTGTGCATTAAAATTGATTTGGAAGTATTTTAGCGTAAAAGTGCGCCTCGCGTCCATGATGCGTGCACCTTCGCCTCGCGCCTCACGCTTCGCGCCTCGGGACCCTTTGCGCCTCAGTGCGCCTCGCGCCTTTTAAAACTAAGGTGGTTGCTTAATTTGGAGCTCCATAAACCTGGCCTAACGAATCAACACGAGTCACAAGTTGTTTTGGTTGTAAGCCCATTAAAAATATCCCTTTTTTTCCGAGTAATCCCACATGACATCTTTTGGATTTTATGGATGGAAAGAAATAAGAGGGTTTTTGGTGGGGTCGAAACTTTGCTTGAGCGGTTGAAGGACAAGCGGCTCAAGATATTATTTTATTTTTTGGAAGGAGGTGGTTTTTTGTTCCTCTTTGATTGATACTGTCGATTTTGTGGATAGTCTTTTCTTGCGGTTGTAATTAGCTTCTATGGATGCTTTTTCAGCATCCTCTCTTGTGCCTATCCTCTTTCTTCAATGATATATATTATATTTTCCATATCAAAACAAAAATCCCATTATTTCCCACACAAATCTCCCGCTATTATTTTTCATCCCCCCTCCAAAGAAAAGAAAAGGATTTTCTTATCTCGTGAGCATTCGAATACCCTTGAATCTCAACCATATAGCAACCTTTTACAGTGGAAGGCTCAAGTAACGTTAACTTATATATCCTCTAAACTCCAATTCCCACTCGAGAACAGAAGTAAATACAAAATTTTCATGTGAGGATAGCCGAAGGGGTAACCTCATAAAGCAAGGCCATAGATGAGAATTTCCCTCCATATAGCTTATAGCTCATTGGTGATTCATCCCCAAATAAATCTCACTTTTGCTAAGACTACACACAAGCAATCTAAATTCAAGTTTTCGACCTGAAATGACAGTAAAAGTGGCAAGCCAATTGTCTTAGTTGACAATCAGAACTGTAATCTAAATCCATGCATTCATGGGGTTCAAATTCACAACAGAGATAACAACACAAATTCATAACAGGTAGAAAGGAAAAGGATGAAAGAAATGTTGTCACTGACCAAACGTGAAGCGAAGGGTGCTGATAAGGGCTTTGTTACATATGACAATGGAGACTGACGAAACAACGGACAAGCATAAAGCTCCAATGGTTCCAAGTTGAAACTGCTGTTTTTCACTCATCTTTCTTTATAGACTGTATTTCAATTAGACAGATCTAGAGAAGAGAAAAGTTTGTCAATAACAGGACACAGTAGATGACCACTTAGAGCAAAGGCAACATTTAACAGCAATACCAGCATATTCCCAATTTCATAACTCCTTAAAGATACATATGAATGAATGAGCAGAAAAGGAACAAATCCGTCATACAATAAGGCTGCTAAAATGGATTGTCTGAACTTTTTCAGACATTAAAGATTGTAGTAGTAGTCCATTAGATCAGAATCCTTTGTAACGACCACTATGAAACATAAAACTGACACATCCACTTGAAAAAAAAAACAAAAAAGAACACCCATCTGCTCGCATGTGCAGAAAAGCAACAGATTTAGCTATTGGATAATACTACTGTCTGCTAAAAATGGATTGTTTGGAACACGGTTCCTTTGGCTATTTGGTGGCCTACTTGGAAGGAGAGAAATCGTCATATTTTTGATGACAAAGTCTTGTCATTTTAAGATTTTAAGCTCTATTTTTTGATGTTGTTGTATAATTGGAATGTCGGGCTCAATGGTAACAAAAATTTAAATTTTTTGGCTTTTATCGATTGCATCATGGATGAGAGCTTAAGGGCATAATGTTTTTGTATTTGCCCCTTTTGTACATGGGTGACATCCCCTTGGTGTCCATTTAATATACCTCTTGATTACTTGCCCAAAAAAAAAAAAAAGGATTGTCTGAACTTTTTTAGACATCATAGATTTAACTGTACGATGTTAGATCCTTTGTAGAGACCACCATTAGATTCAAATATAAAGATACCACATCTATCTAAAAAATGGAAAATAACTACTCCAATCCAACCCCCCCCCCCAAAAAAAAGGGGGGCTATTGAACTTACCTTCTCTAAGTAAGTTGATTTGCATCTGATATTTCTATCAGAAAGAGAGGGAAAACACTTCTAGAGCAAGGGGGGAAAGAAAGAACAAGAGAGAGACTTAAATAAAACCCTACCAATTAATAAGTATGTTGCATGCACCCAAGTTGCCAACCTTCCACCCCACTCACCCACCCAACCAAAATATTTAAAGACGGGACAAGGAAGGGGGAGGCAACAACAGCAGCTCTTCTCCCTCATACTCCCACTAGCTACTTGCATTCTTTTTAACAATTGGAACAGCTAAGTAGTTGTCATATACAAAACACATGCCTTTATCCAACACAAGAAAAGAGTTTTAGCTCATCCATTGGACCCCCACTCAGACTGCTAAATAATTACAGCACTTGAAAGAAAATGGAACTACTTTAAGGTGCGTCTGGTTGGCGGTAAGTGGACCTTCACGTCAAATTTTCTATTGATTGGTTCAAGGTAAAATAATTATTGGACAACATATATATCTTCTTTTGCCCCTTTTTGTGAAACTCTTCTACTTACGACAGATGAAACGAAGGGAAGGAGCTTATTGGCCGGTAAAGTAAGAGGACATAAGGAGAACAAACAAGAGGGAGAAAGGGATGAGAGAGAGGAGATCAATATATGAAAAATTGGGGGGGGGGGGGGCTAGTTGTGCAATTAAAGGAGAGCAAAGTAGCTAATTGGCCATTAGAGGAGAGAATAAAGTAGTTAACTGAGACCTGCGAGGCGAAAGAAAGCAGATAATTGATCAGCAGATGAGAGAGGAGCGGCAATTCGGCTCAAAGAAAGGGATGAAACAGCTAATTTAGAGTTGAGAAGAGAAAAAACAGTAATTGGGCCATTACAGAAAAGAGAAAGTATAGTGGGCACGTGGTAGAAGAGAGAAAGCACATAATTGCCCCCATTGGAAAAAAAGAGAAAGTAACTAATTGAGATTTCAGCTGATAGAGAGAGTAGAGAGGCTAGCTAATTAGGCCACTGAAAAAAGATAGAGAGAAGATAACAAAAATAGACATTAAGTAGGAGACCGAAAATTAACTTCCATCCTTCCCTCCCTCTCAAATGAGTATTACTTTTCACCTCTAAGGATGTAAATGATTTTCCTTGAAATTATTTTCCAACTTTAGCCACACAACAAAAATTGGAAAACTACATTCCATGAAAATTGTCCCCCCCCCCCCCCAACATAAAAACAATGTACCATTAAGGGAGAAAGTAACCTGAAGTCACCCATGTCAAACGACCCTCACATCATGTCTCTTATCAAAAAATTCCACAGTCCTATTTTGCATATCTCCCAAATGTGCTATACACAATATCACCATATAATTTTTTTGAGAATCAGGGATTATCAATTTGCAACCTATAGCTATGACTAAACAAATATTTTGGTTCAACACCCCCCCCGGCACAAGGGGAAAAAGAAAAGAATAATTAGAAAATACAAATGCCACAAAAGATGATTAAAGAAATGAAAAAGAAACCCCAAAGGTCCTCCCGTAAGATCGTAACCCATCAAAAATTGAACTCCTTAAAAGAAAAGGGATAAGCTTAATTCTAAATTCTCTCCCACAAGGTAAAGGAAATATTTCAAAGAATGCTCAATTGAATTCATAAAAAAAGAGGGGGAAAAAGGATTAAGACAGGTTCTCCCTCCCTTCCATATCTCTCCCCTCTCTTGAAACAGATAAAGATAGCATTCCCTTCATGTTCAGTTTTCTGTCAAACACAAAACAAACAAATCTAGGAAGTATCAAAAACACCACTCCAATAGTTACCTTCAAAATACTCAAGTAACCACCATACCTATCTCCCACCCTGTGTCGAAAACAAAAGTTACATTAGACAATTGATAGCTTTAGTCACATAAATATAACTCAAAAGCAGTAAATCAGCAATCTTTTTTTTGATAAGGAAAAGGTAATATATTAATATAGAAACAACAGAAGCTCAGTTGCACAGTGAGCATTGTACAAAAGGCTATTTACAACCTAAGTATAAACTATCCACACAATCTGCCAAATCAATAAAGGAAGAGCTAAACTTCCCATTCTTCCAAAAGTAGAGAATTTTGATGAAATTCTCTTTCAAATGGTGAAGAGGGGTTTCTATGTTATCAAAAACTCTCCTATTTTTCTCTCTCCAAATACTCCAAAAGATGACATGAGGTAGGACCATGAATTCCTCCTTCTTCTTCCACTTAACTTTCCTACCAAAGGAACCTTCCCAAGCCAATAGATGGTTCCTAATAGAATTAGGAGCAACCAGGACATTCCCAAGCAACTGAAAGCTAGACCCCAAAGAATGCTTGCACCCTGACAATGGAGCAATAAATGATCCGTAGATTCACAGGCCCTTTTACACATGAAGCATCTATTCACCAAAACTTTCCCCCTTTTTGTAAGTTGTCACACGTTAGCATATTCCCATGTGTAGCTTCCCATACAAAGAACAAAACCTTTAAGGGGGCTAAGGACTTCCAAATGAGATTGCAAGGGAAGCCTTTTTTAGAATGAATCTCCTATGGTGGAAACTTTCCATCAAGAAGTTTCAAATAAAAAGATCTAACAGTGAAGCACCCCTGACTGGTTAGATCCCACCGCACCCTATCAACTGAAGATTCTCCTACTTTGGCCTCATTAAGCTTCTTGAAAAAGCTGACCAAGGAATCATCATCAATGAATCCATCTCGAACAAAAACAGGTACCCAAACACTGTTACCAAGTACCCAAACACTGTTACCAAGAACCTGCTCCCGATACTCAACAACAGAGGCATTTTTGTCCACTGCCAAAACATAAACCCTAGGGAACAAGTCTTTCAAAAGAAACTCGCCGCACCAGCGATCATGCCAAAAATAGATTGAAGAGCCATCTCCTACCTCAAAGGAACAGTGAGGAAAGAATCTCCCCCAACCTTTGGAGATATATATCCAAAGACTATACCCATAAGAGCCCCTCGCGATAGAGGGAAACCAACCAAAACCATCGTCCCCATATTTGATGGTAACTACCTTCCTCCACAGATTGCCCTTTTCATTCATAAATCTCCACAGCCACTTACCAATAACGGCCTCGTTAAAGAGACGCAAGTCCCTTATACCTAACCCTACTAAAAGCAGTGGTTGCTTCACAATGTTCCATCTTACAAGATGAAACCTGAAGTCACTCCCAAAAGAGCCCCAAAGAAATTTCCTCTGGATTGCTTCTAATTTAATGGACACTGAAGAAGGTAAGGGAAAAAAAAGAGAGGAAGTAAGTGGGGATGCTTGAGAGAACACTCTTGATGAGAGTTAATCTCCCCCCTTTGAAAGGTACATAAACTTCCATCTAGAAAGTCTTTTCTCAAACTCCTCAATAATTGGGTCCCAAATGGCTTTCTCCTTAAATTTAGCACCGAGAGGGAGAGCTAGGTAGGTAGTCGGAAAGGCATCAACTTTGCAACCTAAAACACCTGCAAGCATTTGAATATTGTCCATGTGCTCAATTGGCAGGATAGAGCTCTTTGTCAAGTTTACCCTAAGATCCGAAACCGCCTGAAACCAAGTGAGTACACACCAAAGATTCACCATCTGCTCACAATCATTTTCATACTGCAGTAAATCAGCAATCTTTACCCTCGTTCTCACTCTATTTGGTTCATAAAACAAACAAACCAACTACACATTAGCAAATGAATAGTCAGCCTCAAGTTCTCGTGTGGAAAAAGGCTACTTCAAGGCCAATTAATTTTACTGTAAATTTTAATTTCAGGTTCACTGGTCTGAAAAGTTACTTCATTTCTATTTGGTGTTTGGTCTGTGCTCAATCCACAAGTACAAGCTATGATCCCTATTTTTTTAAAATTTGTGCTGATCTTCGTATCAATTCAAAAGAGGCTTAAACCTGATTATGCCAATTTACAACTAAATTATACCTGAGACTTTCAGATTAATCATTTATTTTCTCAAATTTTGGTTAGTTTTCCAATTTGGGATTTCATCCAAACTACTAAATCATGTCCAAATAGTTTTGAATTAATTTTTCAATGTGGTTTGCCGTATTTGCAAATGTACTCCATTGTTCTTTCGGTCATCTGTTGGATATGAAAGGATTGGCACCACCCAAGAAAGAACTCCACAATGATGAAGATATATTTAGAATTGCTTTCTGCGTTCCCTTTTATCTCCCTTTATATGAGTTCGTTGCCAATAATGCTTCAATTTTTAAGTTTTTTATTACTTTTTTTGTCTTTCTTTAATTTATGCTTTTCGCCGCCCCTCCGAACATCTTGTGTTCAATGATTAATGATGCCTATAATAGCTTCAATTGGGCTCAATCTTTGGGATTTGATTTAATTTCAAATTAACTTCTAGTGCGGATCCTGCTTTTGCGGGTCTTGGAGATCTATATGGAGGTTGCATTACCCATGTAAGCATTCCTAGATACAGAAGCACCAATTCAAAAAGCACATTATATTTTTTTTTAGAGTTAACTTCATTATAAATAACATGCAACCGCGGACCTGCAAGGCCCAGTAGATCACATCTTTTAGGCATGGATTCAAAATGTGGTCGAATCGAAACGAAAAAGCTATATTGGAAAGGTTTTGGAGTTGGGCGAACTGCGTTTTCATGCCACGATAACCACGATATGGAACGCAATTGTCTTATTACAGCGATTTTGCCATATTGCGACCGAAACCGCATTTTGAATCCTTACTTATAGGTTCTAAGCTCTAACTATGCTATATAACATTTAAGCAAGAAAAGAAGAGCTTACAAAGAACCAATGTACTCAGTTGATAGAACACCTTCAAAGAAGACGAAAACATATGGCAGCAGTATAGGTTAATATCATGCACTTGAATTTAAGTTAAAACAAACTTAAGCTTTTTAATGCCTCTGTGGCCTTTTTCGTATAAGGAGGATATTTAGTACCCTTAGGCAAAGGCAATGAATTCCTTGCAGAAAGCGACCCAAATTGGAGCTCCATCTGATTTGGGTTTCATTCCCTCATGCCATGGGTAATGTAAGAAGAAATGGCAAATCTAACTCAAAATTCAATACATAGGTAATGTAAGAAGAAATGACGGGCAGTTAGAGGGAAAAATCCACTTACATCAACTCCTCAATTGCTATCTAACTTAGACCGCTATTTATGTCCCCTCTATTTCAGATGCTTTTCGGTCCCCTTTTTTTTTGCTCGGCTCCTCATCTTTGCATTGCGTCCGCAATTTGGCCTTTTGGTGTGTGGCTATTTGGTGCACCGCCGGTTAGAGAGGCAAAGGGGTCTATGTGCGTGAATGAGAGAGAATTGGGAAGACAAGAGTAAAACATCACATAGTTAATTCCATTTGGCTTGTTTTTCTTTGCCTGGGTTGTGAAATTTAAAAGCTAAGACTTGGCCAGATCATGAGTATGGAGTAGGCGAAATCTTCTATCGTGATACCGAAAGCACATACTTCCAGCACCCTCATAAGCAAATAAATAGTAAATAATAACATATGACAAATATCCCTAAATAAAAAAAATATATGTAACATGTGAAAGGTTGTGCTCCTAAGAGAATACAATACATTGCAATTTGCAAGAGTAGAATGACAGTTGGGCTGTGATGATCTACCTGTCCTTACTGGCCTTTTGTTGCATGTTATTTACAATGAAGTTAACTTAGAAATTTTCAAAAAAAATAAAAAAAGTATAAGATGCCTTTTGGATTATTCTCTCTACTTGCAGAACAGTTGCAGAGATAAGGCTGCCTTTGGATCTCCCAAACTTGTAAAAGCGAGACCTACACTGAGAGTTGTCTTTATTGCTGGAATTCTGTGAAGGTTTACATTAAGAATTTGAAATTAAATCCAATCCTAAAGATTGAACCCAAATTGAAGCTATAAGGGACTTCATTGATCGTTGAACACAAAAGTTGCTCACAAGTCACGAGGGGAAAGAACATAAATTAAACGAAAAACGAAAAGGATAAATGAAAACCTAAATAATTCAAACATTTTTGGCAATGAACATGTGTAAAAGGAGATAAAGGGGGGGCAGGAACAAAGAAATTTTAAATTCATGGTCATTGTAGGGTCCTTTCTTGGGTACTACCAATCAAAATCCTATAGGTGGCTGCAAGAACAATGAAGCACATTCGAAAGTACCCCAAACTACATTGAAAAAATAATTTAAAACTATTTGAAAATGATTTAGTAGTTTGGATAAACGTATGATGGACGAAATTCCAAATTACAAAAGTCACCAAAACTAGGGGATTTTTAGAAAAAGAGTGATTAATCTGAAAGCTTAAGCTACAATTAAAATGTGAATTAACATAGTCAGGTTTAAACCTAATGTCGAATTGATTAATCATATAGTCCACCTATAATCCTCAACATTATTTTAGATGATTCTGGAATTTTTTTTTTTAAATTTTTGTTAAGTAAACAAGAGGTATATTAAATGGACACCAACGGGATGTCACCCATGTACGATTCTGGAAATTTTTATTGAGCAGTACAGATCCAGCTTACAATCAGCTTCCCAGCTAGCTCGCTACCTCAACTTTCAAAAGTCATAACTCAGCTGTCGACATCAAATTTAAGTTATTAAGCCCATTTTGGAATGTCAAAATGTGCATTACGATCTTTGTCAAGAGGCTGAACCCAAATTCCGACAGTTTAAGGCCCAAAATTTTAAAAAACATAAACCAATCCAGTTCTCATCCAGTTTTACATATCCCCGGTCCAGAGGGCATAACTTCCTCATTTGAGGTCGATTTTAGAAGTTCAAAATTCCAAATGCAGAGGGAATCCACTTCTGCCTTCATACAAAATTTCGTAATTTTTTGAAAACTACATAAATTCGGTGAATTTTCAAATTCAGACCAGAAACCAGTCTTTTAATAGTGACAGTTACAGTCAAGGGTTCAAAATGCAGTTTCGGTCGCGATTTCAGTTCAGAATCGCTCTAAGATGGCAATCGCGTTCCATATTGTGGCATGAAAACGCGGTTCGCCCAACTTTAAAACCTTTCCAATGCGATCGCTTCGCCGCGGTTCGGCCACATTTTGAATCCATGGTTACAGTTCTTTCTTTTTCATCAAGCAAGCCACGCCTAGAGCTACGTAAGGCCACAAAATCACTAATTGGCCTATAAACATTATACTGATCAGATCCACATTATCACGATGTACTCAAGCCATGAAAAAGGATAGTTTTTAGGGTTCAAGAACGCACCTTTGGTTAGCAATATATGCCAGGAGCTTCAATACCCCTCAAGAGATTGAATTAATCTGAGATTTAGGAGAGCTATAGCGTCAAGGATCCTCCCAAATTCTCCCATCTTAATCAAAGAAAATAGTTGAAAGTTTTAGGGTTAGGGTTTTTCTGAAACCCTAACGTTTCACTCACCACTTACGACGAGGGAGATGCCTGGTGCTGGGGCAGCGTGGGGCGGCGCTGCTGGCCGAAAAGATGGTCGGCGCTGCTGCTCACTGGTGGTGGTGGTGGTGGTGGTGGTGGTGGACGCTGGGTCGCTGGCACCACTGCCGCGCAGAGAGAGAGAGTAGGAGACCACGTGATTTTTCTGTTGCTGCTGCCCCCTTTTTTTGTGTTTTTTTTTTTTTTGCCCCTTTTAAGAAGGAAGTTTCAGGATTTTTAAATAAAAATAAAAAAAGGGAAGTTCAACGAAGTGTTTGATATAGAGAATAAAATTTTTTGGATTAAAATTAATTATTTGATACTTTGATCTTATCACAAAGTCAAAGTTAATTTGAATGTTTCGTAAAATGATTTTCTAAAAAAATTTTTTGGATTCAAAAGCTAATTTGAAAAGGCTAGTTTTATGAGCTTTTTGAAAACATTAACTTTTTGTTTCATAACTTTATCAAAAACGGCTAATTTCACTAAACAGTTTCTCTATAAATAATTAATTTGATAATTAATATCTATCAAATAAAATAGTCAGCAGACAATTGTTTGTCAAACTAAGCCTCAGTAATAGAGGAAGTTCAAGAGGGGAAAAATAATAAATTGACATGGACTGACTCTAGATAAATAATTTAGCAATTCGATATGTAAACTATTAAGGCTTTTAAGTTTTAGTTATTTATCTTTTTAGGTTAAAAATTTGACTGAGTGAATTTTAACATAATCAAGAATATATTGATACCATTAAAAGCGATCTTCCTCTTCCTTTAATTATTTTCTTCCTAAAGAAAATTGTCTACAACAAATTTCACATAAAGTTAGTAAAAGTCATTTTCCTTTTACTCCTTTAGTGTCCTTTTTTCCTGCCCTGAACACTAACATAACGTAAACGTAAATTCGTTTTCTCAATATTCAGAACCAAGAGCACCACAAGTCCACTACACCGCCTCGACCCAGCACATTCCTCGTCGTGTCTCCCATTGGGGCTTAATAAGTGGCTTGTCAACATTACGAAAGCAGGGGATGGTACATTAGGAGAAAATATGTTTGCTTGAATACAATGTTCAAAGTCATAGTTCTTGTCATGCTTTCAAGTAGTCCTAAGCTAATGGAGCCCTAATTTAAACATGAATCGGAATCGGATGAAATTCATCTTAGAATAAGTGAATGCAAGATATTATTGTTTGGTATCCAGTAGCAAATGAGATTTCACATCATAAATTAAACTAAATCAACCAAAGAGTCAAAGACGCACTAGACCCACAAAAAAATTACCTATAAATTGAATAAAACAATTGTTGAATACTATTAGTTCAAGTTTTGTATAAAAGCTAGATGAGAATTCGGCTCAAAAAATGGAGATGGACATACGATGGAGGAGAGTTCCTTTGGGGATGGAGGAAAGAGAAGTACAGGGATCATAGATGTAGGGTTGGAACCAAAGATCTTAGGTGTAGAAAACACGGGAGGAGAGAGATTTTGGATGGAGCACAGAAAGCAAGGCGTGGCCATAAAAATTGAAGCAAGTTACTCAATTTTCTTTAAGGAAAGCAAAAAACTATACGTTCTTCATCTCGAGAATAAAAAGAGAGATGCCAAGTAGGATGATGTGTCTTTTTGCTTTTAGATATCCATGGGCATTTAAAAAATTACACAAATTAAAATATATAATTATATTTTATTAAGGATATTTGTGATGGAATATTTAATATAATGAAAGCATATGATGTTTTATATTTAACTGCATTAGGTTAAGCCACTCACACGTTCGCTCAAAAAAATTTGACAATTGAAAATATAAATCTTACATAATTTACACATTAGATAATTAAATTACTCAATTATAGACGCACTAGATCCTCTTAATTAATACGTTCAAGCATGGAATTCATGAATATCTCAATTGTTCACCTGTTTATTATAGAAAAATGATGGAAATTTTGGGGTTTTACACTAGTGTCACAAAATAAAGGGGAGAGGCCAACGAACTAACAAAAACTGATTTTAAAGGTGGCAACCCATCACACACAAAAGATTGTGGGAGAGATGCGGGTTAGGCACAAAGTGGGCACGAAGATGTCAAACTAACAGAGGCAAAAGACAAATGAGGAGACGTTGACGAGGTAGTCGGTGGGGTGTGTAGGTTGTGTCAATGTTACACTTGTGGTATGAAAGATGATGGGGCAGAGAAGGCATTAACCATGGGTTGTTACAGGGCTAGAGTTGTTGATTGGGCAGGCGCAAAAGAATGAGGTACACAACAAGTGTCAAACGGGAGATGTTGTGAATTTTGGACTCAGGAGACTATAACTCGAGACAGGAAAAGATATCTTCATAGAATATGACATGACATCTGCAAACAGACATGACCGATAATGGGTCAAGATGTCCATGTTATATATAATTTGAAGTATAGTCAATCAAAACACAATGTTCATCAATCCAATCTTTAAACATATGATAGAATTTCAGCAACAATTTGTCAGCCAAGAACTCCAAGTCCAAGTTTGAAATTCGTATCGCAACATTGGATTTTAAAGGCTAGTGTATTGTTGCCTAATTTCTTTGGTGGAACATGAAATTTTCACTGTCCATGAGTCCTTCCGTCAGATTAATGGTTCATTACAGCTTACCGTTATTTTGAATTTCTTATGAGAAACTCATTTGATATGATGCATGAGTGCTTAAGGCAACTAATTATTGATTATGATCACGAGTTTATTAATCAATTTTATCATTATAGTCTTATGCTAGTATTCTTAAGAAGAAAGAAATTTATAAGTTGAATGTTGGAGATCATAAGGACCGAAACTAATATTTTTAATAATATTGGTACTGTAGTCTCTTATAATAATGAAGTATCTCTATGCAATTACAAGTTTAAAGGCAATTTTGCCAAAATAAAGCATATGTTGTAGAAAAAAAAAATTTTGAAAAACTTTAACAAATTAAAGGAAAATACTCTTCCACTATGCCATTGGTTGATCTAATTTAAGGAAAGTATTGCTTGCTACTCTACATGGCCAAGGATGTGGTTGAAGTAACATTAAGATAAACTAACTCAAAATGCTGTAAAAGGCTGGAAAGGAAACAATACTAAGTGTTTGTTTGATCTATATTTTTTGAAAATCTAATTCTATTTCTTAAATATTGTTTCTATAAACTATTTTGCAAGGAAACTTTTAGGTGTTTGGCATGAATTATGTCAAACTCATTATATGAAATCTAGCGATTTTTGAAACCCTGGCAAAATCGTTTTGTGTTTAAAGTATTTCTTTGTATTTTTCTATGTCTTTAGTAGCCATCGATCTAATAAATCTACATTAGGGATTTAAAACTCAAGTCGTTCCCTCTCGGGACGACCTTGTTGACTTGGAATTCCAGTACGACGAATCGAGAAACACCGAAAAATCGGAGTGAACTCCATTTCACAGAGAAACGACCACGAAGGCTGCGAAGTAACGCAACACGAACGAATTACTCGAGCTAAAATTCAAAAAAAAAAAAAACACAGCTTTGACTGGTTGACATGACATATGATTCCAGTTCGGTGCATGCAAATAAAAGGCGTCAAGAATCGGAGAAAAGCACACTTGAGTCAAATTTATCTAACGGAAGCGCCAAAAAATCTAGAAAATATATTCAAAAGCAAAAAATGTTGTTAAGACAAATGGACAAGACAAACAAGCATGAGTGGTAAAAATAATACACCAATACACCACACAGCCATTATAAATTCACTATATATGTGGTAGATATGCAACACAATTGGGAAGAAAAATAGAGGAAGAAAGCAGATCTAGTAAAGTGTTAAGAAAATTAATGGTGTGAATCATCAATCATGGTAGGAACGCATACCTAATGAATCCTATTTTCATTTTTGGCAGCAACCAACAATTTTGCAGCAACTTGGCCCGATTTTGAAGGAGGGAAATGGCGCCAGTGAGTGGCGTTTGGTGGTGGGCCGAATTTTAGGGAGAGAGGCAACGATTTTTGTTGAATGGCAATGGAGGCAGTTGGGACTCAGGCTTAGAACCGTGGCTAGGCGGACGAATAGGCGGAGGAGGAAAGTTGGGAACTTGGGGTTGGGGACTTTAACTAGACAACGCCCGAGTGGGGAAGCGAAGGAGGGAAGGGGGGGAATCTTGGTCTGGGGTTAGGTACGGTGAAGGAGTGAAGCAAACAGCTATACACTTAGGGTTCTTCACTTTTTAAGTGGATTTCATTCATCTGAAAATTCTAGAGTCCTGGGCCGATTTATGGTTTTTTTTTTTTTTTTTTTTGGCATTCATGATCATGTTATCTTTATGTTAATTATGTCATATTTATAGTAATTTAACGTTATTTTTATGTTATGCTTATGTTAATTATGTTGTTATCCTATTTTGTGTCATTTTTATGTTAATTATGTCATTTTCATGTTATACTTATAGTAATTTTATGTTATTTATGTTAAATATGTTATTATTATCATATTTTATGTTAATTATGTTATTTTTATGTTATTCATGATCATGTTATCTTTATCTTAATTATGAAAATTTTATATTATTTTACATTAATTATGTTATTTATATGTTATTTATAGTAATTATTTTGTTTTTATAGATGTTTCTAATAATGGGAACGCAAAAAATACAAAAAGACAAATTATGTTAGAATGAGGTGTGACAATTGGAGAAGAGATTTTATTTTATTTTAATATATTTATATAGCTTGTAATAAATTATAGACAAAAGATATTTTTAACCCACTTGTAAGTGGTAAACCCCTTCCACTGTTTAATCATTTTTTTTTTTAAAGTCAAGGCCAACACTTAACAACTCGTTCATCATTTGCTAAATATAAAAACTGCTTGAAGTGAGAACCCTTTTAGAATGCGAACTTCAAGGATTTGCTATTACATGCGAACAAATCTGCCCAAGGCATGTATAAACAAAGCAATAAATTATGAATTTCGTCCAAGAATTGTTCACAGCTTCCGTCAGGCCCGCAACCATGCCCTCCGCATCGCAAAGGGGCTAGTAAAGCATGGTTTCATAAATAGGTAACAACAAACAATACAAGACAAATTTAACAGCTCTTTAACATAAGAGAAGCAAGAGTTCTTTCGGGAAAAATTTATGGAACCCAGGAGTATATAAGAGTACTAATTTTTGTTTCATAAATGACCAGAACTAATCAAAAGACGGGCATACAGAAAGCACAAAGGACCATTGACCCCTCAAGTAGCTTCTAATTCAGTTCGGACATCTTATGTAGAGACTTTATTGTCTTCTACGGTGATTGAAAACCCTCACTAGGTGATTGAAGTAAAGAGGCACACTCAAAAATACGTGTAAACCGCCTTTGAAGAAACCAGAGAGGTTGGATTTACAGACAAGATGTTGTGTAGTGACCACGACAGAAGGTGAATCAGGAAGCCACAAGACGAAATCCCACTATCGACCTCAGGTCCGTTCCGTGCAACCCTCATCATCACCCTTGAAATTCACCTGCTCCTTAATCACCGAGGCATGGCATTCCTCCGGTAGACATCCCACAGGATGTCCATTGGGTTGCTGAAGCGAAAAAGGATCTGTGCCCGTCTGCTTCTCACGCAGAAAGTTTGGAAGCCCATTCACATTGATAAAAGTATCTAATGGAATACTAGCTGCTTGAGCAACAGTCATCATCCCCATGCTCGTTTGAGCATCCACTGTCGCATCATCCTCACGGATGGGATGGCAATTCAAATCTATGTGACCCTTGCCACTACCCTCTCCTTCGGCTAAGATTTTTCCAAGACATACTTCACTCTCCAAATGATCATTTTTTAACATTACCTCATTTGGGGACGTGTTATTGACCAGTTGGGATATATTGACTGGGTCATTCTGGCTCTTCTGCTGTGCGATTTCTGCTTCACGTTCACATTGACGCTTCTTCTTGCGCATCATCAGTGTTTTAAACCGGCGTTTTACAGTCAAGCAAACGTTACATACACATGAAGGTTTATGCTTGCCTTTCCCACTCGGGGGCTGAATGCACACAATGCATGTACAGCCAGGACGGTGCCTAGGATGCCGTGTTGTGGCCCCAGCTGACGGCTCATCGTGGTCCCCCAGCGTTGCGGCTGTAGCCAAAGCATCTAATCCAGAGGGCTCGCTTCCTTGGCCTAGATTTGGGCTCTCAGTCACTTTACGCTTTTTCATATCTAGAGAACATCAAGACAAATGGGCTTAGCATTCTGTCATCTAGTTTACTGAGCAACACATATTTGAGTAACGGATTGCAGAATAGTAACTGAACTTTTAGATGTCAAATTGGTAAAAACAAAAGCAAACAGTTCAAATGATGGATCATTAGAGTCTTATGGTTATTTGAGAAGGACAAACATATCAAAAGAATAAGATCCACAGCTTCTCAGTACATAGCCCATCAGAAAACTACTGTTGAATTTTCATGGTAGCCCATCGATTGCTATTTTAGGGAACATACACCCTGGGACACAAATTTTTTTTTTTTTTGGGGAAGAAATAAATTACTCAGGTACACAGATATTCCACTCTCATGCATGATTTTGCTCCATTTGACCGTCTGAAATTCACCACAATGTATTGCAAAATGCCAAAAGAAGTACTAGCTTCCCACACTCCTCCCCAAACCAGAGGAAAAAAAAAGGGGAGAGAGAAAGAGAGGGGGGTACCCAAAGGAAGGAACTATATTCAACTGACACAAAGTATTAATGGAGCTACAGTTCATGTAGGGAGCAGTGTAATGCTATTCACAATCACCATGTACCACATTATTCACTAGTGAGTGATACTGAATACGAGTCTCTAAGTTGCCCATGACTTCTTGTGAATTATAAATTCAGTCACTTTTCTCTTCAATCAAGGATCTAAGGAGGGACAAGTTCTCATCAAGTCCAAAAGTAAGGCCACGAACATATAATCATCACAAAATCAGGCTGACATGGGAGCCTCATGTACCACTAGAGAGGTTCTTGTTCTTTCTAAATCATCCACATTGGCCAAGCAATGATGGTTCTCAGTTTGTTTTAGATGACCATCCAGAAACATTTGCCACACAAGTATATTCTATTTACTCGAAATTCAAAGGAAGCAAGCAGAGCTCGAATCGGGGTGGGAATAGCCATGTCTAAAGTATTCTGCATCCTAAATAAGCTTGCAACGTAATACTGAGATGAGAAGTAACACAAGGCAAGGAAAACCACACGTTAGACAGATGAAGCTAGGGAGTTGCGAAAAGACCAACAACATCTACTTTAAGCATCAACCAAAACAAGGAGGCTCTGACAATCTCTTCCCTCCTAAACCCCCAAGCCCCTAGGTCTGTGAGTGTGCATGCACGTGCCAGTGCGTGCACGTGCAGAATGTGTTGAATCTTAATTAAGTTGTCCCTGAGGATGCCAGTGTGCCTTTGTATCTTACTTCCCAGTTCCCACTAATGGCTGTCTCAGTAAAAATGAAACTTCACACAAAAGTAATGAGCAAACATAAATAATAAGAACATAAATAATAAGGCATAGTGTATTGCTAATACAACAATTCAATCATATGCAGAGTTTAAAAGAAGAGTAGACCTATGACAGACCTTTGTTTGCTGTCAAAGCATTTTCAAGTTCCTTTGAACTTATTTCCTCAGAGGCAAGACACGAAGACCTAAAAATACAAGGAGGCATGGTATTGTATAAATCAGGCTAATCATACATCCATTAAACCCAAAGTTAAACAAAGGATAGTGACTGTTACACACCTGCTGGAATCCCACACATTATCTGAACACGTCCATTGTGGTGGGAGGAGAACGTCTGCAGGCAGCTTCCTCCACTTTGAACATGTATCACACTGAACCCATTGTTCTTCCCCTCTAAAAAGACAGGTACTAAATAATTCATTGCTAGGAAATTAAATTGATTGAAGCGAGCGTAGAAATGTGGAATGGTGTCATGATACAGTCATGACCAGGCCTTTAGTCTCGATCCCTTACATATACTGTAGTTGTGCAAGTTGTGAAACCAATGGGTGGGAACACCTTCTGCTGTTAAAGAAGGCATAGTCGGGACAATTTGTGGGTAAGCAAATGAACTTCGGTAGTCTATCGAATTTGATAAATTGATGGCCTACATAGGAAAAGACTTACCAAAAACAAAAAAAGATAATTTGATGAGCTATATAGGAAAAGAATTTTCCGGAATAAACAGCAAGGCAAGTCATAAGCCACCAGCTTCTTGTGCCTTCCAACATTTCACCATGTAAGGCAAACTTGTCTCTTTTGCTGTGGTTGGAAGTGGGCTAGTAGGGCCGGGGAAGAAAACTTTTAAAATGGCATATGACCATGCATTATTAATCTGGATTTACTTGACATTCAAGCTTTACCATATACTAAGTCAGCATCATCTTCGAAGCTCATAATTAAACCAGTTCATTTCATTTGCCTCAAATTTCTTTTGACAACATACCAGTAGTAAGAGAACATCCAGAAAAAGCTGCATTCTACAGTTCTAGATAATCAGAATGCAACTCTAGACAGGAAAGAAAGAATTGAATACATTTCAGTGATAATATTGGAAATTATCTCACCCTGAAAGTTGAGTGGTAAAGAATGTCCTCTTTCCAAAAACCGGGGGTTCCTAAGTCACATAAAAAGAAAATCAATGCTCAGACAAATCACCTATTAATCAAGGCAAGAGTCCAAGCCTTAGAAACAAAATGTTCTGGTGCAGTTAACCCAAAGTTGACAGGAGTAAAGAGAGAAGTACTAACAAAGAAGAGCTTGGATTGGAAGTCTAAGCTACACAGCTGCAAAATCCAATATATGGTCACAAATATCTTACATTATATTCTTCAAATTCAAAATCTTCAACGATGATGATGTTTGGTTCAACATGTGGAGGTGGACGAAGCAGGTCCTGTGTCTCTTCCCATGTAAGTCTAAGCTCCATAGCATCCTCACTATGCATGAGCAGCCTCTTGCTCTTGGAACTAATATTTCGCACTCTCTTCTTATCTAATGTTGGCCTTGGTTGCTGTGATAGATCCTCATTGGCCTTGTCCTTCAGCTTCTCATTCTTATTCCAAACAGCATTTCCACCAACCAGATTTAACTGTTCAGGCAGAGCATTGAGGTGATTATCTTTTACTACTCTCACTGACGGACCATTCGCAGTGTAAAGGCCATCAGCAGTATCAGAGTAAAAGCTCTCTCCAGAGGCAGCACCATTAGGGTTCATAGATGATGTCTGGGGATCCTGGTTTAGTAAAAGCCATGAGCTTTTGACATCATGAGTACAACCATGCAAGTAGACTGAAAAGATAGAGATGCAGAACCTGCATTTCAACAGCATTTGATGCCTTGCGATACCCAATGACAAGTTTGCCTCCAGGATCTATTCTACTAAATGTAACTAGGCATAAGAAATCATGATCGAAGTTAGATAATAATCCACGAGAAAAGTGAAGGCATATTGCTCAAGCACATAAAGGTACCTAAAGTTCAAAGCTAGAACACTCAGAATGAACTACACACTTAGAAAACCATGTAGAAAGGCAAGCATTTATTGAAAGTGCTAAAGAAGAAAATATTGAAACTTTAAAAAGAGGTTTCACTTAGTAGCAAATGTACTAAGGTAAACGAAAGTTGGGATGACTCCTTTCATGAAGTGAGTTCCATAATATATTCAACATCTTTATCCCCACCCCAAGTTCTGCTGGGCCCATTTCAATTTGAGAAGATGTGCACCAAACATAGTGTTGCCTAAGAACTTCTTGCATACATCAAACTACATGTAATGGCGGTTTAAACAGAAGAAAATGTGCAGGAAACCATTTAATAGTTCAAGAATGGGGCCAAAACATCAACAGCCAGAACACCAGAAATTCACAATCCTCAGCAGGCTGGATGACATGCAAAGACATATAAACAATGCACATGAGGCATATAATCTTTATGAGGATGACCATGCAATAGGAAAAAAACCGTCTGCATGGATTTCTTTAGCATCAGTCTGTAGGACTTCATAAGGTTCTGCGATATTCTCAACCCACAAGTACTGTTGCTTAAAACAGAAAAAATGTGATAGGGAACCATGAAGTTCAAGGATGGACCACCCCTTTTGTACATGGGTGACATCCCCTTGGTGTCCTTTTAATATACCTCTTGATTACTTACCCCCCCCCCCCAAAAAAAAAAAAGGTTCAAGGATGGACCAAAGTTAAGCCAGAATATCAGATTACAAGTGTTAAGAGGATGGAGCAAACTTATTATGAAGTCTTACAGCTGATGCCTGATGGCTCATAAAAAGTTGGTTTGAGTATATTTTGCAAAATGATTTTATCTTGTCTGGTCAGGATGCTTCTACCCAAATCATGGTAAATTCCATCATACTACGTGGAATTATTGAAGTCTTAAATGTCCCCCAGGACAATCCCCTTGATATTATTCTTGGAGGGTTTTTAGGTGGTATACCTACTCTGGCAATCTCCCTATACCTTTCCCCCCCTAATAACTTTTGCATCCCTGTCAACCCTCCATTAGATGGGGATGTCCAGCCCACGAAGATGCCCTGGTGCTGCCACAGACGGATTGCCTGCTTTTCGTTGCTAACTTGGGCTGCCATATTCTTGGGTTTGATCGGGCATATTCTTGGGCTTTGTGGAGATGCTTTTCCAACACTTCCTTGGATTACTTCAATTCATCTTTAACCCAGTCTAGCTTGTCTTTGATTTACTTTAGAAATTAGAAGAGTCTACCTCCTGGTAGATGAGGTTTGCGAGTTTATAAAGTCTCAACAAGTATGATTTAATATAAACCCACCCTCCTCAAGCACAGGACTAAAGAGCGGAGGTGTCTCAGGTGATCTTGTAGAAGGTAACAGAATGATCACACCGGATTTGCTTCATCTGGATCTCACCAAGGGCGATGATGCAAACAACATGTGGGTAGTGACTGAGATCCAGAAATCCTGGGGGTCTCAAGAGGGGGTAGTAGAGGAAAAGAGGAAAAGAAACGGAACAATACAGTACGAGATAGGCAGCGAAAAAAAGCTATTACAGAAGCCAAACCTACACATATGAGGCACAGACCAAAGGTTGGAAACTAATGAAGAGGAGATGAAGTGTTCAATTTGGAAAAAGCAAGGGAAAGGACAAGGGAGACTTGGAACAAGTAGGTGTGGGTCTAGGGACGAACCAAGGATGAAGGACGGAAGAGTGCTGGCAGAAGAACCTACTGATAATTTGAGGACCACCAAAATTCTACATTTTTTTTTATGAGTAATAAAAAATGCATTAGAACGACACCAAGGGGAATTCCGCCTTTGTACAAATGAGGACAACTACCAAAAAAAACAAACAAAAAAAAAAAAGCCGTCAAGCTCTCATGCATAATATTATCTACAAACTCCCAAATAATCGAATTTTTCCCACCATTAAGCACAAAACTCGAACTATAGAAGAGTCTCAAACAGTAGAGCTTGAAATTTTGAAAGAACAAGGCTTTTTCCTCGAAAATCCGATGATTCCTTTCCTTCGTTCCTAGTACACCACCAAATAGCCAAACGAATCATCTTTCAAACACAAGAAACCCAACTATTCTTCATTCTTCTTCTCCACGCTACCACCACATCTTGACTGAAGACGGTTGCACCCAACTAACATCAGGGAAAGAGATAAATGCTAAAGAGGTGAAGCCCAACGACAATGGATAAAGAGATGGTCCACCGTTTCCTCCTCTTGAAGGCACATAAAACACTTTTATCACTGAAGAGCTGTACGAGATGAAAATCTCATGCATGGTTTTGAATGAGAGAAAGAAGTGAGGAATCCTCTTTTCGACTCTGACTCTCCCACTCCAGTCGTTGCTTTTCTTTCTGTTACTTCGAAAGTAGCTGCTTTAGCTTCAGCCACTTGAATTTTCGATATTCCTTTTTATTTCTCATCAGGCCTCTTAAAATTTCTTATTTTAAGCACACCCTCTGTAGGGATCTTTCATTTAATAGCTGCCTAAACAAAGAAGCACACTTTCATAGGTGCTTAGACTTCAAATGGCAAAAAAAAGGAAAATCAGGACAATTCCCACAATCACAAAGCCTTTGACTGAAATTCTTGATGGTGAAAGAACTTTTAGGGTCATATGGCCAACCAATCGTATCAATGCCCTCCAGTAATACATTCATTTTGGTAAGAGTTGTCAAAAACTCGCACACGCTACCCTCTTCCTAATCACTGGGGCTTCTTGAAAAAGTAATATAACAATGACTTTGGTCACCATTCCAAGAGATTACATCTTGCACGATAACATCTTTTAGAAGTTTCATCCTGAAAAGATTAGGGAATTGAATTTTAGGAGGTCGATCCCATACGAAACATTATGCCCGAAAAGCCCCCTAAACCTATTCTTCACTTCAAAATGCACAAAGGATTTGAAACGTTCCAAAACTGCTCAAATAGACGTCTAATAGCCCACCCCATGAGCCAAGCGGCTTTTTTAGGTCCATCAACCAAGAATATCAACCACATGTCTTGCGATGATCACGTTCCTCCAAAGAGCATTATCTTCTTTAGCAAAATGCCAAGACCACTTAGTCTTAAGAGCTTCATTCATACGCCGAAGAAGTCTTACGCCCAGCCCTCCCTCATGCTTGGAACAACAAACTTCTCCCTGATTAACCCAATGAAAACCGCTACCCGCTTCATTGTTCGACCAATAAAATCCCTCATAATTCTCTCCGAACGATTGGCGATGGGATAGTGAACAAGGATGTAAAGTAAATAAGGAGACTCAATCAACTGCTCTTCAATAAGGTCAACCTACATTCTTTGGGCAAAAGCTTTGATTTCCACCTTGCAAATTTACGACGAAACCTTTCCACAATTGGGTGCCACATTACTTGGCTCTTGAAATTTGCACCGGGGGGGTATTGAAAACTGGTTCAAAAAAGACCACTGATTGTTTAGCAAATATGATGGGACATGTATGTGCATACTGCTTATCTGCAAAGAAGGCCAAGCTTTCCATTGGGCTCTTCCTTTAGCGGGGGTTTGTAACACATGGAGCATCTACTTGGACCACTAAAATTTCTTCTTTTAAGCATGTCCTCCATAGGAATCTTGCCTATGGTGGCCGCCCAAGCAAAGAAACACACTTTTGTGGGAGCTTTAGACTTCCAAATGGACTTGGCAGCAAAATCACAACCATCCAAGGATTCAAATTGTGTGGAACAAAAACTCTTGATGCTAAAAGACACCTTAGAGTTAGCGGCCATACAATCTCATCATTGCCTTGGGGCAAAACCTCTTTGTCAGCAAGTAAGCCTAACAAATTGCAAATACTATCCTCTTACCAATCATTAAGACTCCTCACAAAAGTCAAATTCCCATGGCTAATGTCACCATTCCAAGATACTACTTCTTGTACCGTGGCATACTTTAAACGAGTCATCCTAAAAAAATCGGAAAATTGAGTCTTTAAAGGTCGAACCCCACACAAAACATCATGCCAAAATAAGACCATTGAGCCATCCTTCACCTCAAATGCACTAAAGATTTGAAACGCTCTGCTAAGATAGATTTCCAACAACCAACACCGTGAGAATAAGAACTCTTTGCCTTGATCACATTTTTCCTCTAGCATCATCCTCCTTTGCAAACCTCCACAACTTCTTAGTCTTCAAAGCATCGTTTATAACACGAAGAGGTCCTATGCCAAGTCCTCTCTTTTGATTGGGTGACATACTTCATCCCAATTGACCCAATGGAAGCCATTACCATTATCATTAGTATTCTAAAAAAAGTCTCATGATTTTCTCTAACCAAGTAGCAAGGGATGGTGAATAAAGACAAGAAGTAGATAGGCAGACTACACGAAGTGCTTTTGAAAGGGGTCAATTTACCCCCTCTAGACAAAAGCTTGGGCTTCCAACCTGCCAATCTCCTATGGAACCTCTCAACAATAGGGTCCCAAACCGCTCTGCTCTTATAAGGAGTACCAGGAGGAAGATCAAGGTAAGGAGAAGGCGGATAATCAACTCCACACCCAAGAAAACAGGCCAAGACATGAACATTAGGCAACTCGCCTATGGGAATGAGTGCACTTTTGAATAGGTTGACCCTTAGCCCAGACATAACTTCAACAAGCAGAAGGATGCATCTTAAGTAACCCAAATTACTCTCATCTGGCATGCAAAAAGTAAGGATATCGTCGACAAAGAGTAAATGGGATATCAACAAACCCTCGGAATTAGGGTTGCTAATATGAAAGTCATTCCAGAGACCCTCCTTAACTACTTTAATCACCAACTTACCAAGAGTCTCTATAATCAAAATGAACAATAAAGGCGACAAAGGGTCACCTTACCTTACACCTCTTGAACTTGAGAAAAAACCCAATGCTTCACCATTAATCAAGATAGAGAAGCGCACAATGGAAATACAAAAAGAGATCTAATTCCTCCACTTGTTAGGAAAACCCATTTTTTCAAGAATAGCCAAAAGGAAACTCCAAGAGACATGATCGTAAGCCTTCTCAATATCAAGCTTACAAAGAATACTCGCAATCCCAGATCTGATATAAGAATCAATGCATTCATTAGCAATCAAAGCACCATTCAAAATTTGACAACTAGGAACAAAAGCATGCTAGGAAGGACCCACAACTTTTCCAATTCCTCAATCTTGAAGCAAGGACTTTGGTAAGATTGTAAGAATCTTATATACACTCCCCACCAAGCTAATGGGCCTAAAAAACTTAATATCATCTGTGCCAGCCACTTAGGGAATCGAACTTATAAAAGTAGCATTTAAAGTTTTCTCAAAGGCACCATTATTATGAAAATCGGCAAACAAAATCCCATGATCCCCCGTTCATAGTAGTCCAACAATGCTAGAAAAAGGCTATATTGAAATCGTCTGGTCCTGGAGCTTTCTCGTTGCCTAACTCCGTGATGGTATCCCGAACTTCATCTTCAGTAAAAACTTTTTCAAGATCTATGGCATCATCAAGACTAATAGAGGCAAAAGCAATATCAGCAAGAAAAATCCTTGATGGTTGATCTTCATAATAAAGATTTTCGTAGAAGTGAACAATTGCATTATTGACCGAGGCAGCATCAGCATAAAGCTCGCCATCCATTTTAATTTTGTGAATAGCATTACACTTTCTTCTCCTATTTGCCACCTGGTGGAAAAATTTGGTATTGCGATCACCATCCACAATCCACTATTGCTTTGCTCTTAGGTACAGTAAATATCAATGGATCTCCGCACCAAAGAGAGTTCATTTTTAACTTCCAATCTTTCAACTATATCCGCCCATGAGAGAGACTGTTCCTGCTCCTCATCTAAAAACTTTCACGTTTTCCTCCAAACTAGCCATCTTAAACTCTAAATGGCAAAATACATCTATGTTCCACTGCTTAAGTTTGGTCTTCAAAAAATTTAGTTTCTTTGCCAAAATAAAACATGAGGCGCCAACAACATATAGCTCAGTCCAAAAAGATTTGACAACATCACAAAAGTCATCCACCTCAAGCCACATATTCTCGAATTTAAAAGGACGCCTACCTATAGAGACTTCCCCAATCTGGAGAAGAATGGGAAAATGATCCGAAGTTATTTTGGACAGGTAACTGGATGAAACCATTGGAAGTGTTCTTCCCACTCAACCAAGAAGAGGAATCGGTCAATGCGAGATAACACAGGAACCTCCTCATGGCTAGACCAAGTAAAGCGTGCACCTTCTAAAGGAGGATCAATGATATTACAAGAACCAAAGAAACTAAAGAACTCTCTCATCACCCAAGATAAACGACCACCGACCTGTGGATCTCTCTTAAGGAAACCTAATGACATTAAAATCCCCACACAAACACCACGAAATGTCCCAAGAAGACATAAAAAATGAGAACTCCTCAAATAAAGCTAGCTGCAAATAGTCATCATTAGGCCCATAAACCCTAATTAGACCCCACTCAAAATTGTCCTCCAAAGAATTAAACTTACTACAAATAGAAAACGACCTAATATGAGAGTCAGCAAGCTCCAAGACTTGAGGATACCAAATGACAATAATGCCTCCTAGACGACCCACTAAAGGTAAGTAAAGCCCCTAGCGGGCGACGACCACATAGACTAATCGCTATCGGACGATTAACAACCTCCGACTTAGATTCTTGAAGAATAACTACACCACCGGAAAAAGTACACAAAACCCACTTAACATCCCTCGCTTAATTGGAAAATTGAGCCCCCCGACATTCCAAGCAAGAACATTAACGGTTGGCCCCATTTGAATACAACCTGTCCCCTGCAACTTCATCCCCCATACTCTCTGCAACCAACTGATAACCTTTTATTCTATTTGCTTCCAGCGAGCCAAGAAAAGAGTGCAGCTCCATCTCTCTACCTTCAATGGCCAGACCCATCTTCTTACAAAAAAGATCATTCTATCCAAAAGACATGCAAAACCTTCAATAACATTCTCTGAATTAATAGAACCAAGCAAAGCAACACCATCTAAACCTTGAGCGTGATCTTGACCCAACCCAGCATCAACAACTAGCTTAGTCTTTCCAAGCTTCTTCCTACGAGAATAAACTAACACACTCGTAGCTGGTGAGCAAGCTGAAGTCCTCCACAACATTCAGAGGTGATTCTGGGATCCTTGAGGCAAACAGAGAACTACAGTGGAGCTACCCTCGCAATCAGAAGAGGGATAGTTCTCCAAAAGATCTCTCAACACTTGGAATTCATTAACAACGGGAGAAGAAACACCCAAAATTCCTTAGAGCCACTCTTCTTCCAAGGAGACACCGACACATCATTAACATTGTCCTTGAAGGAGATCCTCTACTTCAACACATCAACATTGCCATCTTGCTCTTCGCCAATCACAGCCGCGAAAATATCCCATGAACCAAAAGCCCTACACTTCCAGCCCATCAAATGCGAGTCTGGGGAGTAACCCAAACGACCCCGAACAACATCAGCAAAAGACCTATTCCTGCCCACCGAAACCTGAAGGGAATAGAAGCATTCCTTCGTGGAGGAGATGGCTTCTTATGACCCTCAATCAAAGTCTCCTTAAGGGGAGCAACCATCCCATTGTACATTATTCAATTTAATATATTTTACTCTTTTTCCCTATCAAAAAAACAAAAAAAGAATCTTTATCACCCTAAACCAGCCTTCTGCCTTAGCACCATCAGGAAAGATCACTGTCCTAAATTGCCCACCATTACCCAAAAGAGAGAGGACAATGAATCTACCTTTGCTATTCTTTCTCAGTTGAAGCAATAGACACCTATCACCCCACCTAAAAGTTTTCACTCACAAAGGTTCTCCCTTTGAGAAACAGAAGCGAACCATTTGAACTGCCACCTATCGAAACTCGTAGAAACTCAACTGGATGATCGATCTTTTCCTTTTCCTTCTACTGGACTCAGCAACTTTAAAAGGAAAAGGGCCTCCAACACCCCCAATCACTTCCCAGAACTTCCCTTCCACCCTCACAGAGGCATACATGACACACAGCCAGGGCAATGAAAACTAGCAAAAGGAGGAAGAAAAACCACAAACGAAACCAAGTAAAAGAGGGTGCAAAGGAGCTAGCCGCTGAATCCCACCAATACCTTTCACTACCGGAGAAGAAGAAGAAATCGAGACTGGCCGGAGATAACAACACCACCATGGAGGAATACCACCAGGGAGGAATTCCGCCCTTTCTGCCGCTGAAAATGCATCATGGGGAATTTCCTACAAGATTCCCGTCACCAAAAAATTCGCCGACGACCGAAAAACTGCCACAAACCTCAGCAGCAGTGACAGAATCTACCGGAAAACCCAAATCCCCAACCCAAGGACACCTTAGCCCTCCACCGACGAACAAATCTAAAGAAACCACAAAGCCAGACCCGAAAAAGCAAATGACAACCAATGAAGGGGACGGTGGGCAGCTCCCGGAGACCTAAAGACTAGCGGACCTCAGGTGGACCTCCGATGACCACTCCAGGCACCCTAAACTTCACTACCTAGAAATAAGCACCTGGAGAGAGAGGGGGAGGAGGTTCGTGCAATGTTAAAATAGCTTTTTTTTTCTTGGATAAGGAAAAGAAGATTATATAAAAATATCATGATCAAAAGACTGGATGAAAAGCTAGCATGCTACAAAAGCTATACACATCCAATATGAAAAATATCCACACGATCTACAAGATCTAAAGAAGAATAACAAAAATTCTCATCATCTCAAAAATAGTCTAAATGAAATTATTTTTGAAGCACTGAAGAGGCAACCCCACACCCTCACTCTTTTGTTTGTTTCACGCCAAATTCTACGAAAATATCGCATGTTGGAATGAAATAGGATTCTTCTTCTTAGCCTTCCTACCAAAGAAACCCTCCCTAACAAAGGGATGGTTCCTAACAAAGTTAGACACAACCTAAGAAACTCCTAAACAACTAAAGGCTAGATCCTACAGAGCTCTAGCAATAGGACAATACAAAAATAAGTGATACGCTGATTCCACTTTCGCTTTACACATAAAGCACCTATTCACCAAAATCTTACCCCTCGCTTGCAAAATATCACTAGTCAAAATATTCTCGTGTGTGATTCCCAAACAAAAAAAAGAAACTCTAAGGGCCTGTTCTTTTATTGGTAAATCCACTTTTACCGACTTCTACATCTTCTACCTACTTTCACCGACTCCTTCTAACTCTTAAAAAAATTCCAACACGTTACAACAATAACCAACTTCTTCCAACTCTTACCAACTTCCTACAAAAAAAAATATTCACACTCATTTACATTTTCTACCAATATCTTCCAACTCTTATCAACTTCTACCGACTTCTTCAATCTTTCCCGACCTTAACCAACTCCTACCAATCATTCTAAAACAATACAAACTTCACCCATTTACCAACCCATATTTTCTAACGAAAAGAATAAGCCCTAAGTGGAGTTGTAGATTTCCAAATAAGCATCCACGAGAATTAGCCTCCCAAAAATCATCCATCTAAATGAATCATGAGAAGAATCTGGACAATGATTCCATAGAGCTTAGATAGGAAGATAACAAGAGTGACATCATCCACAAAGGCATCCCAGAGAAAAACAGTAAGCAAACACAATATCTAGATATATGCTCACCAGTCACTTTATTCGTTGCAAGAGCATAAAGAGAAAGCAAAAGGCCTTTCAAGGGGCCCCTTTCACACCAAAAATCATGCCAAAAGAAGGTGGCTGACCCTTCACCAACTTCAAAAAATAAATGTGGATAAAAACATCCCCATCCTTTACATGTGTATCTCTAAAGGCTTAGTCCAAAAGGCCCATTTGGATTAGATACTACCCAAATGCCTCCCAAACATATTTACTACAAATCACTCTTCTCCAAAGGTTGGTTTTCTCATTCATGAACCTCCATAACCACTTGCCAAGCAAAGTCTCTAACACCTAATCCTCCATCAAGTATGGGAAGCTTAACAATGTTCCATCTCACCAAATGATACTTGAAATCGCTACCAAAAGTGCCCCAAAGGAATTTCCTTTGAACCTCCTTTAAATGTTAAAATAGCATGTTGCTTTTCGAATAGGGTGACCAAGGACCATTTTATATCTTCTAGACAAATAATCAAAAAATACATTGCTAAGGCACTAAAGGGATGTCACCTATGTACAAAAAGGGCAATCACAAAAACCACATGCCCTTAGGTTCTCCTATACTCTGCTAGCCACAAATCCAAAAAAGGAAACATTCCATTACACTCAGCACTTGACTCCAACTATAAATTGCTGTTAAAAAATAGAGCTTGATACGTTAAAAGAGCATAGCTTTGGCCCTCAAAACTTATTAATTCCTTTCCTTCCATATAATCCATAAATAACCCAAGGAAACAACTTTCAAATTCCATCAACCCACCTCTTCCTCACTCTTCTTCTTCATGCCATCAACACATCTTCAACATTCAAAGGTTGAACCCAACTCTCTCCCTAAGAAGAAGAAAAAGAAATGCCAAATGAAAGGGAACCAACGAAAAAGAACGGTGATCGATTGATATGCCCTCCTCAAGGCACATAGAATGCCTAGTGGCCAAATCAAAGTTTCTTCTCTTAAGCATGTCCTATGTGAGGATCTTTTCCTTTAGTGGCTTCATAAGAGTTTCGAACTTCCACATGGAATTGGTACGAAAGTAAAAACAACTTTGACCCCTCAAAAAGCTCATTGAAAAGTCCATACACAAAAGACCTCTGGTGAATTGGAACATTATTAAACAACCTTTTCCTGAATGTGGCTTAGGCATTAGACTTAATTATTTTCAACAAGGCCCTTCTTGGTAAGTGGTTATGGATACTTACGAATGAGAAAGAAAAACTTTGGAGGACAGTGATCAAGGCCAAATATGGGGCGCATGGTTTTAATTGGATTAGAAAGCAAAATGGCACTTATGGCATTGGTCTTTGTTAAGTTTATTTGCAGAGTTTGCGATTGATTCTTCCCCCTCATTGCTTTTCGGGTAGGGAATGTTTTCTCAAACTTTTTTTCGGCATAACAAATGGTGTGATGCTATTCTTTTGAGGGATCACTTCAGTTGGCTGTCACCACTAGTTGCTGATGCTCATGGACGTGTTTAATGGTTAGATATTGTTGCTCATGCTCATGGACGTATTTAATGGTTAGATATTTTACTAACTGTTAGCTATTTAATTACCGATTAGCTATCAAACTAGTATTTAATGGTTAGTTGTTCAACTAACGATTCTAAATAATTGCATTTGGCAAATGTAACTGTTGGGGTTGCAGATTTATGTAAAATGACAACAAAAGGTATAATAAATTAAGGTTTTTAGTAGATTAAAAACAATTTGTAATTTGTAATGTAACCATCAGGTAGAGGTTCTTAAAAACTACTTTTAGTAGCTTTTGAAAAATACTTCATAAAATTCTAACCACTACTTTGCCAAACACTTACAAGTAGTTAGGGTTGTTCATTATTCGGTCCAAACCCGGACCGGACCGAAGACCGGCCTAGACCGGACCGGACCGAATGAATTCGGTCCGGTCCGCGGTCCACAATTTTTTTTATTCGGTCTTCGGTCCGGTCCGGTCCGGCCCACCGAATCGGACCGAGGGCGGAATAAAAAAATTTTGAAAACCGACTTTTTACTTATTCAATTTTAATTTTCTTTTGCAACTTATAATTTCTCAAACGTTCAAGAATATTGATTTGTTTTTCATGGTGAAAAAATGTTGAAATTGTTCATATTAAAATAAATATAAGATGTTCATATCGTAAAAATTTGCTAGGTTGACAACTCGGTCCGGTCCGGTCCGGTCCGTTTTTTTGGTCCGGTCCCGATCCGGTCCTTGACTTATTCGGTCCTGTTCACAGTCCATAACTTTCCTTTTATTCGGTCCTCAGTCCAAACCGGTCCGGTCCGGGTTTGGACCGATGAACACCCCTACAAGTAGTGGCCCATCACACTTTGACCGCTACAAACCTCTAACCTCTACTTCAACTTCTATTGTTGAACACACACCATGTCTAATTTTTGGATCAAAACCCTTCTTCGATTGATTGGTCCCAACAAATGATAGCATGGCAGAAGGATTCCTCCTCTGCTATGGCTAGATGGAACCTTGACGCCAATGGGAAATTCACTATTAAATATTACTTCAACTCTCTTCCCCTATAGGCAATGTGACACCTTCTTTCTGTGTGGGCATCTTCTCGAGGCAAGATTTTTTTTTTTAAGGTGCAGATAGAGGGCAAAGCCTCTAAAAAAGAAATGTTATTAGAGTCTTCCAAGGCGTGACTAAGCAACGCCTCAAACATCCTTAAATAAAACGGAAACTAAAGGGGAGGGAGACCATTATGAACACCAAAATGGGATTACTTGCCCTATCCCCTATGAGCTAACAAATCAGCTATAAGACTCGATATCAAATGTGCTTCATGTGCGGGATTTGGAAACCACATACCATTAATTCCTGTATCACACGATTGCTAGAAGCCTTTATGGGTTAGCTTTAAATTGTTTGGGCATTATTCGGGCAATCCTAGTTCTATGACACATCGATTGCTTGTTTCGAAAAGTTTTTTTTTTGGGGGGGGGGGGGAAGAGAGGTCAAATATCAAGTCTCTCGAGCCATGCTTAGGCTACCTTTTGGTTGTCATGGATGAAGAGAACTATCAGTTTTTCAAGGGGATGAAACCTCACTTGAGCGGTTAAAAGACAAGTGGCTTAAGACTTTATTCTTTCGCAATTGCCTCTTTACAAAGATCAAGAAATCGACCTCGAGGAGTTGAACTCTACACCAAACATCATGCCAAACATTATCATAGAGCCATTCTTCAACTTAAAATCAACAAGAGATTTAAAACGGTCTAAACCAACTAAAATAGAGTTGTACGATAACCAGGCATAACAAACAAATAAAATTACAGAAGTTTTAATGTGTTCAATTAATAATTTAGTATCATGAGGTTTCTAGAAATAATAAAGTCCTTGTGAATTAATAAGCTAGAGCATTGCAATTCAACAGAATGACTAACTTCTTTTTTTGACTTGTTTATCATTCTTTTGATGAATCAGTTATACAAAATGATAGTTTCCACCCAAAGATATTCAACTTTTCATAACTCAATATCACTCAAATTTTAAATCTAGGCCATCTTTTATAGGCAAATATCTAACTTAATAAGAAAGCTTGGCAAAAGAAAGAACAGAAAAAGAATATAGGCTAAATCAAACATTAGTAACCTATCTTTATAAAATTCTGATTTTCTGAGTATAAAATGAAATATCATCCAACATCTCTGATCCTAATAAGAAACTAATACTAGGAAATAAGACCGCAACATACAATTAACCTAAAATAATTAAGAAACTGCAATAAAAATAATATCATCCCAAATAATTTTCCTTAAACAGCTCCAATTTTTGTTTTGCACCACCTAACTACCAATATTTTCTTCAAATCCCTAAATTAAACCTTACTGATAAAAATTGAAATCCAATCTCCACAAGATTAGATTATTACTTCCAGTTTTTTTTTTTTTAATGAGCGAAGAAAATGTTGTATTAAATGACACCAAGGGGATGTCATCCATGTACAAAAGGAGGCAATTACAAAATAGCATCATGCCCTCAAACTCTCAACTATAATCATATCAACAAACTCCAAACATGTCAACTTTGCACCACAAACTTGACTCCAACCATACAAAGTTCTCAAGAAACAATGCTTGAAATCTTGAAAAGACTTAGCCTTGCCCTTAAAGATCCAGTAATTGCTCTCCCTCCATGCAACACCAAATAGCCAAAGGCACCAACTTCCAAACACCGAGTGTCCAACTCTCCTTAAGCCTTCTTCTCCAAGCCACCAAAACATCTTTAATAATCTAAGGTTGCACGCAACTAATTCCCATCAACTAAAAAGACAAATGCCATAAGGCACCTACCCACCTACAATGGACAAAATAGAGGTTCGCTGACTCTTCCTCCACCAAAAACATTAGACACCTGCCAACCAACTTGAAGTTTCTCCTTTTAAGCAAATCCTCTGTTTGAATATTTCCTTTGGTGGCTACCCAAGCTAAAAAGCAAGCTTTGGTGGGAGCCTTAGACTTCCAAATTGACTCAGCTGGAAAATGAAGTTGAGTGGACCCTTTAAACATCTCTTTGCAGTAACTTTTTATAATGAATTGCCCCCTAGAGTCATGGGGCCAAAGGATTTCATTGCCACCACAAAAAGCAACTTTCATATTGGCAAGCAAACCCAAAAGACTCAACACACCCTCCTCTTCCCAATCATTCGGGTTCCTCAAGAAGATTAAGTTCCAGTGGTTTTGATCGCCATTCCAAGAGACCACTTCCTAACAGTAGCCTCTTTCAAGCGTGCCACCCTAAAAAGGTCTGGAAAAAGAGACTTGAGAGGTTGATCTCCGAACCAAACATCATGCAAAACAAGACCTTCAACCCATTTTTCACCATAAATGCACAAAGATCTAGTTTCATTCAATAAGAAGAAGAGATGCTATGTTGCATGACAACTGCATAATTTGTAAAGAAAAATAAATTTCAATCAAATCATATTAACATGGAAGTTCAATTTCCAATATAAGTCAAATAGAAGCCCAAAGATCTACGACTATGGAAGTACAAGCAAAACTCTTCACTTAGACGAGCCTTGAGCTTGTTAGACATTTTATTTTAGGTAGCCATCACGTGAGAGTCTAAAGTGAGGGTTTTGGTCTTGATTGATAGCTAAAAGTTTGATTTTCAAAATATAATTTCCCTCTTTGGGAAAACTACCATGTGGCCTTATGTTCCTAAACTTTTTTTTTTTTTTGGGGATGAGTAATCAAAAAAATTGTATTAATAAGAGACCAAGGGGATCTCACCCATGCACAAAAGGGGGCACTCACAAAATAATCTCATGCTTTCTAGGATAACCCCATTTCCCCAAATTTGAGAATTGTTGGTGAGGGGCAGGGTCAAAATGCAAAGAGCAAATTATAGCCCTATCTAGCTAACAGCTAACGCTGTTAGCTGTTTGTAAGACTCGCATTCTTTGTTTTCCATTAAACTAACTGCATTACCTTTTTACGTTATAAATTCGTATTTTTAGCAACTATATGAGTTAAATTATTGTCGATGTGCTTTTGGGAGCGATAATTTTATCAAAGAAAGGGTTTATTATTGCTATTATTGATTTTAAAGTTAATTCGTGCTATTTATACCTTTAAATTATATCGACAGTTTAATTTAGTCGTTATTCGATTTATTTAGTCGTTTCCTGAAAACGATTAGGTTTTCAACCTTAGAATTAGTTTCGAGGCTTATTAAATCGAACTTCGACGTATTTGGGTTCGAATAATTGATGAAGGGTTATGTATCGATTTGAGTTTAGAACAAGACATTTGAGATTGGACTAGCGATTTTAGTTGATTGAGTTATTAACCGAATCAACAAAAAAAAAAAAGAAAAAAAGAGAACATAAGGGGCCGAAGCCCCTTCTTCCACTGGGCAGAGAGAAACGCGAAGGGGGGGTTCTTGAGGCTCTTCACGGCACCCCCCACCCCGACCACAATCCCACGGCAGAGAGAGAAAAAGAGAGAGGAGGGCCGCCGGCCGGCGAGCTGGGGCCGAGGTCGACGTCGGGGCACCGGCAAGTCAGGCGTCGGCCGACCCTTGAGACACCACAGCGAGAGGAGAAGAGAATTCGAGCGAGAGAGAGAAGAGTGGGTTGTGACCGGGCGGTTGACGGCGGCGGGGTTCTCCGGTTGGCGTCGTTCCGGCGACCACCACGGCAGGCCGAAACCGCCACAAACAGCAGCAGGACCGGGTCTACGGGATGCTGATCCGGTTCCGTGTCGGGCTAGGGTTTCGACCGCAGTAAGTGGGTGCGATTTTAGGACCGTGTGATTTTAGGACCGTGTGGACCGAGGACTGAGGCTTCTCAGTATCCAAATCGGGCTCGAAAGCGCTCAGAACGAGTCCTCTAGCATGGAATTGAGGTAGGTGTTCCTCGCCTCCTAAATTAGTATTAATTTTCAATCGAATTTCAGCAGTTTAATGATGCATGTTAACCTAGGCTTGCTTCAATTCTTGTATGATGCTTGTTGAATGACCTAAATTAGCTATTACAGGCAAGTTAGTTTGATTCAAATTTGTTTGAATGTGAGTAGGTCGGTTGGATTCAACTAGCTAATGCATGTACATGAGGCTAATTCGAATTTGTTACACGTGGTTAGCTTGAATTCGATTAAAATTAGCTAATGTATAAAAAGAATTAAAAACGAAGTTAGTTTAACGTGTTTGGCATCGATTCAAGTTAATTAGTTAATGTGTGAAAAAGAATTAAAAATCGAAGTTAATTTAACGTATTTAGCTTCGAATCGAGTTAATGAGTTATTGTTTGAAAAGGATTTAGAAACGAAGTTAGTTTGATATGTTTAGCATCGATTCAAGTTATTTAGCTAATATATGAAAAGGGATTAAAAACGAAGTTAGTTTAACGTGTTTAGCTCCCATTCGAATTGAACTAGCTAATGTATTATGTGTGTAAACGAAATAAATTCGAACCCTTTTAATACATTCATGCTTAGGGAAGTTACTTCGAAATGCAACGTATATGTTTAGAATCGAATTATGTTTGATTTACTGAATAAAGTATTGTCGAATTATGAATAAATATGGCTATATGCACGCTTGTTGTAACGCTTCGCTGAATGATGCTGGTTGCTCAGGTAAGGGCCTAATCTTCCCTCCCTTTTTACATAAGTTAATATGATAATATGTTGTGATTAATAAATCGATGAATCGAGTTGGTAGTTAGATGGTTTGAGGAAAGAATTATGAGCGTTCGAGGTCTTGTGGTACGGTACAAGTGAGGAGGGAGATTGGGTTGTGAATTGACCGCAATCGTGTGGATTGCGAGACCATGTGTGGCTTATTGTGTTGAAATGATTACGAAGCGCTTAAATGTGATAAGTGTATACCTTTTTCCTTGTATGTTTAAGATGTAACATGGGTGTGGAAGGGTGATGTTTTAGCAAATGACTCTTCATGTGTTTTAAATGAATAATAGCCATGTCTAGTAACTTGCTATGGCCTATTTTAGCTATTCAAATAGTGTTTGGGAGGAATCCCTAAAATGTTTTTAACAAAAGGGAGATGGGAATTATACGTTGAATGATTTTATTGTTTGAAACGGAAAATTACTAGCCGTTATGGCCGATACGCTTTAAGTGGCTAAGATAATGTGCTGCGGACAATATGATATGATGTAAATAATGTTAACCTAGGGGATAAGTCCGGATAAACCCTAGAGGCCCTGACGAGGGCTAATGTAATGGTCCGATATGTTATATGTAGCCATCCCGGGAGTAAGAGCTTAAGCGTGAGCGTTAGGTCTCACTATGGGGTCGAGAATAGTTCTCACCCAATCAGCACCCTATAATGATCTTATGCCAGAAGTACTTTCGTACTAAGTTAAGAAAAGCAATTGGCCCTTTGCCATTTTTAAACGATTAAAAAGGAAAGGAAGTTCTTTTTATGGGCCCAAAAGGCTATATGGAATGATGTATGAAAAGCTTATAAGGGTCGTTACACGACCAAACGAAATGAAACTTCCTTTGAAGACTAAGAAAATGTTTTCAACGAAAGAAAGAAAGCTTTCAATGAATTGAGTTATGAAATGATCCTCAAGCATGTTTGAATGTGGATTCTTAGCCCATGTATGAAAAGAAAGCTTTCAATGGATGCTTTATGAATGATTCTTAAGCATGGTTGAACATGGATTCTAATCTTACGTGGTATCATTCTTATCCATAGCAAACCTGTCTGATTTAAAGTGTATGAGATGAGAAAGAAAGTTATAGCACGTTAAAAATTCCATGAATGAAGGCGTATCTTCCTAAAAGAATGAATGTTGATATGTGAATAGCATGTGAGGATGTCATATAGCTTAATATGATGTTTAAAGGTACTTAAATGCTTGATATGTGTTTATGTGTGTGATATGTATATTATATGAATGAAATGCCAAGAAAAGTGTAATTATAAAAAAAGAATAACCTTATATACACATCATATAATTGAGGGTTCATGTGTAGTTTAAATGGAGTGTTATGAAGTTATGTTATGAAAAGAAAAGATTCTTATACCTAGCCTTCGATGCTTACTCGCGTGCCTAACTGCTTGCTAGAAAAGAACTCCGTCGTTGAGAAACCTAGAAATATGATTGAGTGGTCGAAGTGAAGTTTATGTTTAGTGATCCTCTCATAAAGGTTCTATGAATATCTATTATGATAGTAAAGTATGGAAACGTGATATGTGACTAGTAAAGATAGTATTGCCTGCAACGGTTTTGGTTTTAAGGGGGTTGGGGACACTCACTGAGCGTGTGGTTGCTCATCCCATTACTCTTTCCCCTTTTCCCCAGGTTTTCTGTCTGACGGGAAGAAGTTGAGTCAGATAAATCCAGAAGGAACCTATTGTTGCTTACAAGGCGTCATATGTGCTCATTTAAAGGGATCTTACGTGTTTAATGAAGTCATGTAATGTACTTTTAGTTTATAAAGGTCTGTAAACGATTATTCTAGTTCATATAATGCATATGGTATAAAGGTCGCTCTGTATAGCTGCCTGAGCCAACCATCAAGTTAGTCAGATGTCTTCTTGGTTTAATTTAGTTATGTTTTGGGATGTAAATCTTAATACTCCGGTTTTGTTAACCATTGAGTTGTATCTTCCATTTCTTCTTTATTCATGAATCAATTTGGTTGATGTACTCGAGCGAGTGGCTCGTTGAGTTATGAACTCCGGCGTGTGGCCGTTGAGCTATGTTTTATATGTTTACGCTTCCGTTAATCTACAGGGACTTATTGTAAGGCGTTTAGCCTGGAAACGGTCAGTTTTTAGGGGAAACTCTGCCCGTTTCATCCCAAAATTTAAGTAAGAAGTTAGGAAAACGTAACGCTTCTGGCCTCGGGGCTGGGGGTGTTACACTGTTAGCTTATTGTATTAGGTGTTTTTGAAATAAGTGTTTGGTGAGATTAGCTGTTTCTAACAAGGTTATTTAGTAAGATTTCACTTTCGTCCACAACATAATTTCACTACTTTATTAACAATATCATTGTTTTTATTGCATATTTATTTTTCTTTGCAATATGAATTATAAACTATGAATTATGAATTGTGTGATATATAAAATTACATTTATACCTTCACTCAAATTTGGTATTGATTATCACAATATTTTTCTTAGAAAAAAACTTAATTTATTTTTTAATAATAATTGAAAATTATGTGACATTTATGTACGGGTAATTAAGGTAAATTATTTTTTAAATTAAAGAACGCCTTAAATAAAGTTGTTACAGAAAAATGAGACATGATCACTATCTTCAACTTTCAAAGTAGGTGAAGAAATCCCCGATCCCCTCGTATTTGGCTTCGATATTCCAATATATATTTATAATCTAAAGCAATTTCTTAGGCCTTATATGAGAGTTTTAATGCCTTAAAAATGAAAAATATCACTTATTTCAACCAACCCCAAAAAAAACTATTGAAAGAGAAGAATGAGAAGGAAAATAAAAAAGGGCTTTCACAAAAACAAATAAATATAGTGAAAAAATACCTTCTTGGATTAAATGTAACTTTTATCAAAAACTATAGGGGCAATATGGTAATTGTGATGAATAATAGTAAAAAGCTCATCAACGAATCAACTTTTTGGGCACAAAAAGCTATTACAGAAAGCTATTTAACCGAACACCCTAAAGAGGTTTTTGACCCAAGTCAAATAGCTAATTGGCACGAAAAGCCCTTTTTGGGGCTAAAAAGCTCTTCGCCAAACATGCCCTATGTGATAAAATGACAATATTATTCCTTGAATATGCATGTTTTTTAAAAAAGTATGTGCATGTATAGTGAGGGCATATATATGTCCAAATTTTTTGTGTGTAACAATTTTACCCTTGTATGTAATTGCATATTATTTAATTAGTTCAATGCAAATATTTTGGGAATAAAGGGCCTCATAGTAGTATTCCCTTTCCTTTATAGTTTAAAAAAAAAAAAGAAAGTTCTATATGTTCCATTTTCTAATGAGTATTTGGGAATAATAATGACATCCAGATTGTTTGATATCTGCGACAGTGCGTTTGGATTGGTTTGCGTGCAAGTTATGAAATTTCCAGGCATTGGCTCTAATTATTTGATGTTAAGAATACGATGACTATTTACGAGTGCAACGAGACTTATTTGATAAACCTTGTCTCAACACGAAATTCTCAAGTGATAAAAAGGAATTCAAAGATTATGGTTGGCATGGACAGCTATGGCCAGCTACAAAATAAATTGTGTACAATGCTTAAATCCCGGTAAGTGGGAGAAATACCTGTTGTTGGATCTCAGATGCATAAGGTCAAATGGGCCGTAATATCACAAAGAGCAGAGAACTGAGAACAATTTGTGCCTAGCTTCTATGATTTGCATCTTATAGTGTGTTTGGTACATTGTACATAGCAAACGGCGAAAAGTGGAAGTAAAGTCATGTTTCCATACAGAAAGTTATTATCTCCCGTGATCACACTATTGCTTTCAAACCAAACCTATGTTATCTAATCTAGTTAATTACATATGAGTAATTTAATCACACATTTTTATTTATGCTGTTTTAGCTAGGGCTTCCATTCTTAATGTCTATAAGTGTACCACTCGGATTTTTGTAATGCTTGAGCATTGCAGGCTTCTTAGTTTAAGAGTGCACAATAATAATAGAATTTCAATTTCCTGCTTGAGTGAGGGTGTTACATGGGCCTATCAAACGCCAGTATTTTTCGGAGTCCGTAGTAAAGGGGCTCCAAGAACTAGTTGCATACTGGAATTTTAAAATATCCTAAAAGGGATGTCTAGGTTTGTAGAACTACAAATTGGAGATTTCATTCACGCACGGGACAAGGCTCACGCATAGCGTCTGAATGTTCTTTTTTTGATAAGGAAAAGGTAATATATTAATATAGAAAGATCAAAAGCTCAGCTGCACAGCGAGCATCGTACAAAGGCTATATACAACCTAAGCATAAACTATCCACACAATCTGCCAAATCAATAGATGAAGAGCTCAACTTCCCATACTTCCAAAAGTAGAGAATTTTGATGAAATTCTCTTTCAAACGCTGAAGAGGGGTTTCTATGTTTTCAAAAACTCTTCTGTTTCTCTCTCTCCAGATACTCCAAAAGATGACATGAGGTAGGACCATGACTTCCTCCTTCTTCTTGTTCTTAACTTTCCTACCAAAGGAACCCTCCCAAGCCGAAAGATGATTCCTAATAGAATCAGAAGCAACCCAAGAAATTCCCAAGCAACTGAAAGCCAGACCCCAAAGAATGCTTGCAAACTGACAATGGAGCAATAAATGATCTGTAGATTCACATCCCTTTTTACACATGAAGCATCTATTCATCAAAATTTTTCCCCTTTTTTGTAAGTTGTCACACGTTAGTATGTTCCCATGTGTAACTTCCCATACAAAGAACGAAACCTTTAAGGGGGCTAAGGACTTCCAAATGAACTTGCAAGGGAAGCCTTTTTCAGAATGAACCTCCTGTGGTGAAAATTTCCCATCAAGAAGCTTCAAATAAAAAGATCTAACAGTGAAGATTGAAGATCCCACCGCACCCTATCAATTGAAGATTCTCCTACTGTGGCCAAATCTCGAACAAAAACAGGTGCCCAAACACTGTTACAATAAACCTGCTCTCGATACTCAGCAACAGAGGCATTTTTGTCCACCGCCAAAACATAAAGGCTAGGGAACGAGTCTTTCAAAGGAATCTCGCCGCACCAGCGATCATGTCAAAAAAAGATTGAAGAGCTATCTCCTACCTCAAAGGAACAGTGTGGAAAGAATCTCCCCCAACATTTGGAGATATATCTCCAAAGACTATACCCATAAGAGCCCTTCGCGATAAAGGGAAACCATCCAAATCCATCGTCCCCATATTTGATGATAACTACCTTCCTCCACAGATTGCCCTTTTCATTCATAAATCTCCACAACCACTTACCAAGAAGGACCTCGTTAAAGAGACGCAAGTCCCTTATACCTAACCCTCCTAAATGCAGTGGTTGAAACTTGAAGTCACTCCCAAAAGAACCCCAAAGGAGATTTCTCTCGATTGCTTCTAATTTATTGGCCACTGAAGAAGGTAAAGGAAAAAGAGAGAGGAAGCAAGTCGGGATACTTGACAGACTCTTGATGAGAGTTTTAATCTCCCCCCTTTTGAAAGGTACATAGACTTCCATCCAGAAAGTCTTTTCTCAAATTTCTCGATAATTGGATCCCAAATGGCTTTCTCCTTAAATTTAGCACCAAGAGGGAGACCAAGGTAAGTAGTCGAAAAGGCATCAACTTTAAAACCTAAAACACCTGCAAGCATTTGAATATTGTCCATGTGTCCAATAGGCAGGATAGAGCTCTTAGCCAAGTTTACCCTAAGACCCGAAACCGCCTGAAACCAAGTGAGCACACAACGAAGATTCACCGATTCACCATCTGCTCACAATCATTTTCACAAAAAATAATAGTGTCGTCCGCAAAAAGAAGATGAGAGACACTCATAGTTGTCGTACTCGAGTAGCCCACTTTAAACCCATATATAAGCCCTGCACTAGATGCCGCATCAATCATCCTTGTAAATACTTCCATGACCAGCAAAAACAAAAGGAGGGATAAAGGGTCTCCCTGACGAAGACCTCTAGAAGCCGAAAAGAACTCCGTTGAAGAACCGATGACAAGAACTGCAAAGGATGTAGAGGATATGCAGTGGCGGATCCATCCAATCCACTTTTCCCCAAAGCCCATTCTCGTCATGACATACAACAAAAAATCCCAATTCACATGATCAAAGGCTTTCTCAATGTCCAACTTACAGACCACACCCGGCTTTCCCGACTTGGCCCTAGAATCAATAAGGCTATTTGCTATAAGCACCGCATCAATGATCTGACGGCCTCCAACAAAGGCATTTTGGTTCTCTGAAATAAGATTCCCAATGATTCTTCTTAACCTTCGGACTAAAACCTTGGAAAGCAATTTATAAATGCAACCAACCAGGCTGATTGGCCGAAAGTCTCTAATATTTTCAGCATTTGCTTCTTAGGAATAAGGCCAATAAAAGTGGCATTGAGGCTGGCCACAAATCTTCCTGAAGAGAAGAACTCGGCAAACATTCTCATCACATCTCCACTAACAGTGTCCCAATTGCCTTGAAGGAATGCCATAGTCATACCGCCAGGTCCGGGGGCCTTATCCCCACAGCAATCTAGAAGAGCTTTAGTGACTTCTTCTTCACTGAAAGGCATCTTAATAAACTCTTTTTCCGAGCCTCGTAACAAGGGCAAAGGCAAAGGCAAAGTATCAACTTTAGGTCTCCACGGTTCTGACTCGGAAAAAAGAGATTTGTAGAAGTTGTAGATTGCACACTTCATATTTGGGAGAGCATCATAATGAACCCCATCTACCACCACAAAAGACATAGAGTTAAACTTCCCACCCATATTAGCTACCCAGTGGAAGAATTTCGTGTTACGATCACCGGCCTTAAGCCATCAAGCCCTCGACTTTTGCCTCCAAGAGATTTCCTCCATCAAAATAATTTTAGCCCAATCCTCTTTTGCATCACTTCTTTGCTGAATTTCAACACTAGTAAGGCTAGAAGTCTCTTCTTTTACATCGAGGGAATTTATAATTTCCAAAAGATCATACTTTTGAGTCTTGATGTCTCCAAACACATCCCTGTTCCACTTCTTAAGTTCTCTTTGACAAACTTAAGCTTGGTTGTAACAATATAACTAGCAAACCCATCAGCTTGAGCCTCCCCCCACCACTCTTTGATAAGATCCAAGAATCCCTCAAATTCCAACTACATATTCTCAAACTTGAAAGGGGTCCTACCCCTTTCTAGCCTTGTCGTCTCAAGACAAATAGGGAAGTGATCCGAAATTGGCTTTGGCAGCCTCTTTTGAAACATGTCTGGAAAGAACTCCTCCCTATCTGCCGACACAAGAAAGCGGTCCAACCTTGAACATACTGATTCATCTCCACTCCTGGACCAAGTAAAGTGTCCCCCCCTCAATGAAAGATCCAACAAGGCTGAGTAATTGATGAAATCCTGAAACTCCACCATTGCATTAGAAGGACAAACGCCTGTGCTCCTTTCTTAAGAATGCAAAATTTCATTAAAATCCCCCCTATGCACCAAGGGCCAAACCAACCATCTCGAATACGTCGCAGTTCGTCCCACATTCTCAATTTGTCAACTGTAACATGCGAACCATAAACACCAGCAAAGGCCCAAGCAGTGCTGCCATCAACCAATTGCAACAAGCACGTGATCGAAAATTCACCACAATATGAAGAAATCAAATGGAAAGAATTTTTATTCCACAAAACTAAAATTCCTCCAACTGACCCTATCGCCTTGAGAACCGCAAACCCAACAGCTTGGTTTCCCCAAATGCTACGAATATCAGAAAGCTCAATTTCCTCAAGTTTTGTCTCTTAGAGACAAATGAGATCACAATTCCAGTCTCTCAAAAAAATTTTAAGCAAAACTCTCTTGTCACGATCATTAATACCCCTCTCATTCCAAGAGATAAACCTAAACATAGGCACCATCAACCCACTAGTAGAAGTGCACGGCCTATCATAGTTAACTCCAAACTCAAGTCTCCTGAGCTCCCTCTGCCTCCTGGAAGATGGTGGTGTTCTCTGCACAGCTGGCTTGGGCGTAACATTGCTACTCTCGATTCTAGATAGAAGATGAATCACCTCATGCTCATAACCCGAGAAAGCCACCCCAATAAAGGAGGCAATGCTTTTAAGTTTGGAAGCCACCCACTTGGAAACATTATCAGAATTAACATTCACGCCATCCCAAACATCTTCTACCGAATAGGAATTGCTAGGGCCTTGAAGACAAGAGTAATCAACTGTGAGCAGCGCTACCGAATTATCAACTCCTGAGCAACTACCCATTGGTACCAACGGCCACTCATGCCCAGCAAGCTCTTGAGTTGTGTCCCGGAACCTGGAAGTAGGAGCATTATTGCGAGAGCTCACAGTCATTGCAATTGCGTCACGAACCACTTCCCGAGGTAAATCACAAGGAACACCACCACATAAATCCAACCCCCAATTATGTGCTGAAAGTGATGGGTGATTACCTATAGAGAACAAAGAAGATGGGGCATTAACCACTAAAGAGGGGGACTGGTCCTTCTCCTCATATAACCAAGGCAAGCTCATAGAAGATGATAGAGCCAGCTCGTTAGAAAGATTCAAAGAATCTGGTATAGGATGAATGTCCAAAACAAGAGAACCCATGTGGACTTGGTGAGAGACTACAGCATCCCTTGCCAAAGGAACAAAAGTGTTGCTAGCAATCTGTCCACAACAGCCTTTGAATAATGAATGTGGTATAGTGTCTGAATAATGAATGGAATTCTGGTATAGCGTCTGAATGTTCTTAGTACAACAGCCTTTGAATAATGAATGGAATTCTCAAAGAAAGAGGCTTTAGAGGTTTGCTGATGAAAGAAGGCATTAAGGAGTCGATTGACATAGCAAAAATGGCTTCAAAAGGCAAGGGCGGAGAAATAACCTTTCTTTAGATGGCATGGATACTTTGAAGTCCTTACCAACTTCTAGTTTTTGATGTGTTTAGAAGCTGAAGAGTAGATATAACAGGCTTTGTTCATGTGATATTTTTCTGACATGAACTTTTCATGGCTCAATGTCTGTCACTTTGGAATGCCATCTCTGGAGCAGCTAGGGTGCAAGAAGCCTTGCTGGAAATTAAAAGCAATGAGCCCGCATTACAGGTATGTTCAGCAACTTTTGCAGTTTTGGAGTATAGTGGACTAAACCAAAATGTCTCATCAAACTTCCCTCTATTATGTTCAATGCAGACATGCAGTTCAGTTTTTTTTTTGGGGGGGGGGGGGCTCTGGTCTCCCTGATGAACATGAAGAGGAAGCACTTTACAAATGAATGTAATTCCCCGTCAAAACTAGCACTAAGACCGAAGAATACTTAGATGCTTTTCAGCTATGCACTGAAAAAAGATCCGGCTTTCCTGTTAAGAGCTTTTTTTCACATTCCTGGAAGTGACAGGTAGTTCCATCACTTCCAACTTGCCAGCTATCTAGATGACAGGGTCTTCTTAGGATACCCTAGTGGTGAGAAAGTAGATGCAAGGGAAATAGACAACTTGAAGGGAAGTCTGGAACGCAGTGGCACACAAGCACCATGGGATAGACATCAACGCAAGAGCGACAGCAGCAAGAACAATTGGCAAACAGTTACAACAAAGCTTCATCACATTCGCATGCATGAATGCGCACAATGGTGGAGGATGTTCAGAAGTTGAGCCATCCCTAAAGCAGCACTTCATGTTCCCGCTAATAACTTATCCCACCCCTCCATCTAAAATTTCCTCACCTTGCTACAAAATAATTTTTTTTTAATTTATGGCAGATATAGAAACGTGTATTACTGAATCTTAATACATCAGATTTATATAAGCAAAATGCCAACAAGATCATGAGATATACAAGCATGTTGTCCCATGACAAATTAATGAAGCATAAGCAATTTACCGTCGACAATTTTGTCTCTGTAATTATGCAAATCAGGGTCAGGCTGCTACACTAGAAACCCCCCCCCCCCCCAAAAAAAAAAACCAAAAAAAATAGACTAAGCTGGACTATCAGGGTATGGATTTGGATTTGAAGATTTCACAGGGGAAGAGTTGAACAAATAGTAAAGCCAACAGATGGTTGCACATAACAAAAGGTGTTACACGTAAATAATTGATATGGGTTTAAGCGACAGGTGAGTGACAACATACCAGTATCACCGGCCTGTAATTGCATAGACTGTATGCAGGGGGTCACACCTTCCAAAACATACATCCGGCTGTTATTATTAGGCCAAAATCTAAACTGAAATGTCCACTCATTTCCCTTAACATCCTGAATTTTCAATGGGAGACCTTCCGACTGATTAATAGGAGGAAAATATGCCTGCATCAAAAAAAAATGCCTGTAAATTGCCGGGTCTTAGATGGACATAAAAAAATGAGCAATTTGAGGGCTTCGAAAGAAAAAATATTATATGCCAGCAGGCTTACTTCAGCACATGCTTTGGGGAGGACCAAGCGGCCAATCCGACTAGCATCACTGGCACTCAAAATCTTCTCAAAAAGCGGTACTATTGTAGAATTCAAGCTAGAAGGGAAAGTGGTCAAGGTATAGGTACACCGAGTACATAAAAAAAGAAAACTGAAATTCAGAAATCAAAAGGAAACAATCCTGCCTAATAAATGGTCTCATCCATAGTGCATATGTAAATAAGACACATGAACTCTTGAATTCAACAACAATTATCATGGATACTCCCCAGATAGCTTCTGCAATTCTTGGTCCGTAATTCTAGGCCAGTATCGTGGAAGCAATTGATTCCGCAACCGTCCTTCAGCAGGAGGCCTTGCAACTCGCATGGAAGAAAATGGGCTTTTGTTTGCATCAGTGCCTTTAGCAATGTTACTCTTTGGAGGCTTAGGCAAAATGTGTCGAGGCCTTTGCCCTGCTTGGAGGAGGCTCGATCGGCACTTCTCTCCTTCTTCAACTCCGGTAGAAAAAGTGAGGCCAAAATTTGAGGTGGTTTCTGATGGGGAGCACAAACCTATACTCAAAGACGGAACTTGTGGTTCACGCATATCCTTGACAGCCCCTTTTGATTTATCATCATTTGGTTCAGCATGGACAGCTGGTCCATTAAGTGCCTGAGATAAATTAGGGAAGCCCAAGCCAACCCCCATTGTTTGTTTAGTCTCTGGCTTGATATGCCCAAATGATCCATGAGAGATATCCGAATGGGATTGAGAAGAAAATCTAGGCACATTAGTCTCCACAATGTTTCTTAAACTCAGTAGATTCCTGTTACCAATGTTATCTGTCTCCAGCTTATTACCAAGCTGAGTGTTATGCGCATCACCCATATTGTTGTACGCCCTCGAAATTTGAGCTTCACTGGAGATTCCATCTTTCCTGGTCTGCAAACAATGTTTTAAAAAATGTTTCCCCTTAAACATAATTGATGGGCATCTAGATACAATTCATCACAAAATTTTGACTTCACTATAATACAGTTCAGCAACATACCATCCCGTAAGTGAATTGCAGCAAAAAGATAACTGAACTTTAGAGGTTAACAAAAAGATCATCTCCATAAGATAATAGTTCGAATCATCAAGAAGTCATGGCAAGATGATTAAAAACCCATAGCAGCAGATATGATGGAAAGGGATCATCCTGATCAATACCCGCAATAAAGCTTGGCAAAACCTCTGAGGAGAAGATTAAGGTAAAACACACACTATGTGAATTTTCAAGACAGAATTCCACACTGATGCTTAGTATTAGAATGAAATGAAGAAGATGAGGATTCATCTTGATTTTGGACAAAATTGGCAAATCTAAATATGACTTGAGCTAAAGGCTGAGCCACGTCAACTCCAAAATTCACCTTCAAGTCTATTAATGGCTTAGGGAAACCATCAACTTGATCACGGAGTCCAAACACTCAAGTAATAAATACTCAAAAAGAAGCAGAGGCTGACACAAATTCAAGGAAATTTCAAAACTTAGTCCTCATTCAACCATGGGTGACTCAGCCTTGTAGCCTATACTGGTTTATGTTTTACAAAATACAAGTGTTTGGAAGCTTAGAGGCTTGGTTACATTTTTCTAAATGAATAATTGGAAGAACGTTAAATCAAGACTACAAATACCATGATTGACCTTCACAAGATTTAGACTTTCTATCCTTATCTAGAGACTATAGCTCCAGATTTCTCTTTGGTCAGTTATAAACTTGTACAAATCCGTCTCTTTGATCGCGTGCTCTAATGAAATTGAATTTTGGGCGATGCCCTACTCAACCTAGACTCCTTGAGCTGAATTAGAGTAATCTGTGCGGATTCCTTTAGTTTTTTTTCCCCCCCACATAAGCCTAACCATATATGCATCAAAATTCAAGAACATCCAGCAACCAGGGAACTAGTGAGCGAGCAAGAAGAGAATTCATCTCGCTCACTTCTTGCATGATACAAGAATGGCTGATGAAATATGCTCTGCATCACTAAGGGAGATGATTTATGTTGTAGCTTTACTTCATACAGTATACTTTCATGGAAGCTATATGAGTTACTGTCGGGTAATTCTTTCCGCTTTGATTGTACTGGACTGAAACAAAGCGTGCCACTAAACTATGCTGTATCCATCCCCCCCTCCCCTTTCTGTTTTGTATATGTGCGCACCTGTGTGTGTGAAATAGTGGGCAGTCAACTCCTTTCAAATCACAGAGACAACGGCATTCCCCTAATGCCCGTACAAATTGGGCCACCCCGGATAACAGTTTAGCTTACTTCAGTTCATTGTGTGCACATCACCTAGACAGTCTCAGCATTCATTCGCACGGGAAGAATTTACATATCCACTTAGGAAGATTATGGTAGTTCTCTTATGAACCATGGTAGTACAAGCAATCCAAACGACTAGTTAAGATAAAGCAGTCAGCATCTTTCTACTGCAAAGTAGACTGCCTGAATTCACAGTTAAAATTATGAGGTGTACGTACTGAATGACAGCCAGCACTTCTTGCACAGCTATTACACCATACACCACCAAAATCCTGTATCTCAATGAATGGGACTGAAGCACTGCAACCACAATGGAGACGCTGCAGCAAGAAATCAAAGTTCCGTAAAATAAAGAAAGAAAAAGAATCCTAGTGCAAAAATAAAGACAGCCATAAAGAGAAATGATACCTTGTTGCACAAACTGCACTCCCTCCAACCAGTTTCCTCCGAATGGAAGGTATCACAATAAACCAAATTCTCGTAAGCAGATCTGTCCAGATCAAGCAATCCTGGTCAAAAGCGTTGGTCAAGCAATAATTTTTTATTTTTTATTTTTAAAAATAGGATTATTCGAAGATATGAGCTTGCAGGGGTAAGAGTGCCTATATCTGGATCTCCCCAGATCCAGCAGAAGCGGGACCCAGACTAGGAGCTGTCGTTGTTATTGTATTCTTCGAAGATCTAAGATTGGGTCACAGGCCTTAGGCAGGTTTGACCTTTAGCTCCCATATACCACCCAGGCACTTGGAAATTGCCCTTGCCTAGCATCCACGTATCCATACAAATAGATGTGAGAACTGGCACTTTAAAGTTTTCCCTCTACTCTTGTATCATTTTCGGTGCATTACATTGTACAGGGTAATTTCTCATATATTATGTTGCATCAGCATGTCTTCAAATGCTCCCATGGTGGTAGGAGAACTATAGGCTGTAGTTTCATTAATTGTGGATGTTTGACACCTTGAATGACTCTCGCCCCCCCCCCCCCCAATTCCTCGCTTGTATGGTTTCTATAATTAAAAAGAAAGGTGGGGGGAAAAACCAAAGCAAGACAAAAAGTTCTACAAAGAAGAATGTGGGTCTACTTGAAAGGGTAAGGTTGCCTGCACTGTAATCTCCCCATACCTGCTAAAAGGGGGGATTCATACTGCATGGCGGCGTAGGGTAAACAGAACAACAAATTTGAGCAAGCTAGAACTTAAGAGAACGTGAAGAATTTCAACAGGTACAATCATATTTCCAAAGCAAGGACCCCAAAAGCACAAGCAAGTGAGAAGTTTATCCTAGAATCCAAAGTGACATTAGCTAACATATGTGAAGTGTGAACCCAGTCCTCATTTAAAATGTCGACTCTTATGAAGTAAAACAACAGTCAGCCTCTACACATTAAGAGTCTAGAACTATACTTTAAACCACTTATTGCTAAAATTTTTCCCAAAAATACGTCAACACATGGGGGGGGGGAAAACTGAACTTGGATCTCGCCAAAGTGGGGTCTAGGTGTAGGCATAAACAACCTTAGCCTGACAAGCACAAAAGCTGTTTCCAAAGGATCCATGCGAACATTTCGAAAAGGAAAAATAATATTCCAGAACAATTATTGAAAAGGACCACTATAATTTAGGCAAATGCTTAAAAGACAATTCGACATTAAGAAGTGTGAGAGGTTGATGTCTGAATGCAAATTGGTGCAATGGAATCTGCATGTTTAGTTTTGCCCTTCAGTTTTTAACCAAAGCAATGGCTAGTTGCTATGCACTAGCTTGCCCAATGGTGGAATCATTGGGTGGGGATGCTCCCCGCCCAGGTTCAGTTCCCCATCGCAGGTCCTAGTAGAATAGCTCAAATTCCCACATTGCAACAGCAGCAGTAGTAACGACGTCAAAAACAGCAAAAACGAAAATGCAATATAGATCCTCCCTGCCGAAGCAGAGTCCCAGCATCCAAATTACCACTCAACCAAAAAAAAAGAAAAGAAAAATCTTGACCACACCCATTCAACTTTCTCATCAAACAAATTGTTGTAAAGCAGGGTTGCCCAATGTAACCGTATCTGACATGAGTTGTACATTCTCAATGCTAAGATCACATGTTGTAGCAATCTTCTGGATTGGACAACAATATATATAATTACCCACTAAGCTAAAGCTGAAAATCTTATTGGATATGAAAGAATTTCTAATGGTCAACAAGCCTACACGACAGACGATGAAACGCATAGTCTGGATGACTTAAACTTGACTAAACTGGGAGGCAGTGCGTTATCGAGCAGATAAATTAATGGAGGAAGAGGTGATCTTTCATCGATCCCGATAGAAAAGACGTGGGGGAGGGGACGGGGGAGTACCCGCAGTCGAAGCACAGATCGGCGATTTCACCGGATTTCAACTCCCATCCTTTCTTCCAATGGACCGTGGTATTCGCCCCACAAGACGTGTTCATGCAAATTCTTGACGCCATTGACTAAAGCCCACAAGCAAATGAAAAAAGAACTCTGCAATCAAAAGGTGTGAGCTTTAGATTGAACGGCCCTAACCCCCCTCCAACACTAATCTCATGCAAAAACCAAATACAACCCCCCCCCCCCCAAAAAAAAAAAAAAAAACCCGACGAAAAGGATAAGAAAAAAAATGACAACTGAGCACACGGCGAAACCGAGCATGTCAACGTTCAAAAGAAGCAAATTATACGTACTTTGTGGAGCAAGATGCTAGGTACATCAAATATAATTTTTTATATTGTATTTATAGTTCTATTGGATAAATGATAAATTTTTTAATTTATTGATAAATTTTCAAACTGTTGAATTTTTATACAATGTGATGAATTATTTAAACTAATAAATTTTAATAATAACATGATGAAATTTTGTATTACTGATAATTGGTATAACATTATTGATGAACTTATGTATTTATTTATGCTTTTATGATTGCAACATCTTTTTGATAAGTTTACTTTGCACATCACTTTAAATTATCAATACTGACAAATTTGATACAAGTGTGATGAACATTTTAACTTAAGCAAATATTTTACTAATTTTCTTAGACAAACATGAATATAAGTATTTATTCATCCATGTAAAAAGTATACAAATACAGAATAAAATACATCAAATATGTCACATATGAATATGTAATAAACTTAAGGATTACAGAGAATTAATAAATTTTACAAGAATATTGATGAATTTTCCAAATATATGCTTGTCAATGTTTATAATTTTCTACAAATATTCATCATTCGTCTCGGTGCATGCATATGTCAATCTACTAGGAAGTGACATTGAACTTTGTTTGCTTAGCTCCCTGCATAAATTCACCAACCCAAAAAAAAAAAAATTATCATAAATGGTTAGCATATTTATCACTAAAACTAATACATATTCATACAAAATGCACATTCAACATGAAATAGGTCAAATGAAAACATTCATTAGTAAAATTAAAAAATTCATCAAAGCAAAAAAATATTCATCATTAAGATTTAAACATTCATCAAGAAACTGATTCAATGAAACCCTAATAAATCAATTTCAAATACTCAATTTCAGCTCTAAATTGAAAACACTAAGAGCATTGCATAGTGCATTGAAGACCACGTCGCTTTTAATCAAAACAAGAATATTCATCAATAAAATGTAGAAATTCATCATGGCAAAACAACTAGTAAAATTATGAAACAAATGAAACAAGTAGTAAAATGTTCATTACTAAATTTTAGCGTTCATTAAAACAAACAAATGTTTATGAATGAACTTTAGGAACTCATCAAATCAAGAAAATATTCATCGATAAATTAAAAAAATTGATCAAGAAATTGCAGCTCTACTTGCGAATTCGTTGAACTAATGCATATAAAAAATACTAGAAATTAATACTAATCCCTAGTAATTCCCTAGATCTAGATTTTTTTTATAAAAAAAACATGTGAAACATTATAAGTAGGGTTTAATGAACGAGACCTTTTTGATTTCTAGGCACCTCGTCGAAATCAGATGCTAAAACAATTACACCAATTATTTGAAAGCAAAATCATGAATCAAGAGAATAATCAATCATGTTATGTATTCACTTTCAAATCTCTCATAATTCAAACAACTATGATCTATATCTTACCTTTTTTAGCATAATAATTGTCGATTCTTCAATTTTTTTTTTCAGATCTGTGCCAATTCTTGTTGAATTTGTGCAGAACCTGACAAAATATTATGGTTGAATTTGATTCTCCTTGAATTTTTTTCATAATTTGTGCCAATTGTCCTTGAATTTTTTCAGATCTCATAGGAAATTATTCTATAGGTGATGAATGGTTCAATTCAAGTTGATTCGGTTGAATTTGGAGAGAGAGAGAATATAGAGAAAAAATAGCATTCTTTCTCATTTTTGGCATGCAAATGAAGATTTTTTTTTTTTTCATTTTTCTCCTTCATATAGGCACTGACCCTTCGTTTTTGTGAATGCCCGTGTTGAAGTATTATAGTACGCACATCATGGATTAACATGTAATAATTGTTCAAAAGAGGAGAAAATTAGAGAACTTAGGGGAAAAAACATGAGTATGCTGTAACACCCTGAGTTTTTATCTGCTAATTTTGACATATTGTTGTATATGTGGTTGGTATGCTTGTTTTGATGTTTCAATTACAATATTTAGTTGTCTTAATGAATTTTGGAAATTATTTGCACTAATTATAGTTTAATTATTAAAGGATAATTTGAAGATATTAGAAGCATGATAGAGTTAATTAGAAACTGACCTTAAAAATTTTATGTTTGTGATTGTTAGATTATTTGAAATTTTGATTGAACTATGCACGTGTGAGATAGATACTTCAGAGGGATATTTGGTCCTCTATGTGAGGGATGTTTTGGTCCTCTATGTGTGTTCTCGATTATGGTACTTGATCAAAGGTTAGTTAATGGAGCAAATATGAAAAGAAGAATAATAATTATAATTTTTGGATTTTGCCCTATTTTGCACACCGATTGAATTTTCATGAATTGTTTGCATATGTAAAATTCTGATTAACGTCGCCCTTTAAAGTCATCTATGTTCTGATTGGGTCTTAAAGCTGTTTTTGTTGGTTTAAAGCTATTGGAAAATTTTCGATAGCTTTCACATGATCAGTTGAGGTAGTAAAATCATAGCCACTGCATATGTGAATAGTTTCAAACTAACTAAGTCTGTGGAAGCATCAAGCATATGATTTGTACATACTTGTGTGTGTATAATTATGTGAGATATGCATTTGGACTACACAAATAATAGCTATTTTGAGACTACGATCTTTGAGCCAAATATCATTAATGTTCGTTTTGAAAAGAAATGTTTAGGAAAAATATATACATTATGAGAAACTGCTTTGTTATTATGTTATCAATAAGTTTTTATTTTTCGTATTTTATTGGATGGGTATTAGATTTGAACTCAGATTGATTCTGTTTATGTGACCAGGCAGCTACGGTCATAGAAACGCTACTTATATGTGATAGGGTTAGTGGAGCTTTGCGTTTGCTAACAATTATAAATCTAGTGGAGCCTCGTGCTTGCTCGGAGTTTATGTGGTAAGTGGATTCTCGAGCTTGCTGACATTTATATGCCTAGTAGAGCTTTATGCTTGCTAGGAATTTCTATTTTTGGGTTGTCGCGACCTCCAATGGCATTTGGTGGGTGTAGTATAGCCTTTTGCTTGCTAGGAAATCAGTAGCCAATTGTGTCAAGTCGTAAGCTCGATGCCACCTAAAGGAAAATAAGTTTTGTCTTTGTTTTCAAATTTTGTGGATAAGAAATGTGATTTGATTTGTGATTAGTTATATTTTTCGAGTTTGAAATAAATAAAACGTGAGTATGCACCTTTTAGTTATAAGCTTTGATATTGGATCAAGGCGTGACTAAATATGTTTGGTATCAGTGTACTACCATGATTCTTTGTGAATAATTTGATTTGTTTGTGTTTAAGTTATGGAATTCATGCGAACATGACTTCTAGTGAACGACGCATGCTAAGTTATTAATGTTTCAAGTGGAAGATAAGAGAGGTAGATGACAGGAATTACTTGTTGGGTTCGAGGAGCTCATGACCTCACCATTTTTCAGGTTCAAGAAAGATAACAAATAACAAAATAAAAGTCAACATGATGATTAGAGTATAAGATAGTGGACTTGGAGTTGGATATACGTGTTTTGAAATTTTTGTACACTGAAAATTTAGACCTGTACGTCTGTGTAAGACCCTTTGGAAAAAGAAATTATGAAATTTTAATGAAATGCATGTTATAAAATTATTTGACCGTTGCCCTCTTAGTATACGTTAAGGGTACCTTGCTTAAAGTCGAGCGTTACATATGCCCTCGTCCATGCAAATAACAAGCTACATCTACTTTAACCAAGGTTGTCATACTCGTCCTGGTCAACAAATCAGTTAGGACTGCGGATCAAGGATTGGACTGATCATATCAATTTGAGTGTATTGTTCAAATTACATGTTATTTTGTGATACATATTATTGAGCATGTTAGACTTACACTTATAAGATGTGAAAGACATTGCGATATTTAACTAATTCAAAATTTTTAAGTTTTATTTTTTGTATAAAAAATGTAACAAGTGATAATTATAATAGTTTTAAGACATTTTTATAGGTGCAAAATTTACTGAACTATTTGTTAAAAAAGTAACTAATTAATTTTCTAAACAATAAAAGGATTAAAGGTAAGAGAACATTCAACAATATAATTTGAATCATTTAATGTTGAGTATTGTGGAAATTAACTTGGAGCAACCTACCAAATAAAAGGAAAAACAGTGAGCGTACAAATATCCAAGCAATGATTGTAGCTAAGCGACTGGACGTAGTGCAGGAGATCTCTAGCACATTGGATTCTAGAATAGAATCACAGACCATATAGACCGATGAACTTGACAACTTACACTACTCGATTGAATGGGTTTTGACTGATTCGATGATCAAATGGGTTGATGATCCTTCTGGATCGAACCATGTCATAGTTCACAGGGGAACCAGCTGGTGGGTGATCTGTTTCGGTTCCAATAGCATTGGATTTAAATGGACATTTTCTATATACATATATACACACACACACATATATATATATATATATATATATATATATATATATATATATATATGTGTAATTTTTTTATTCTTTATTTTTTTAAGAAAATGAAAGATGTCATTAAGTATTGATAATTAATCATACGACATGTACAATGTACATTTACCACAGATAAATATGATCTATATTGTCAAAATAGAATCCTCATCCAACCCCCCCCAAAAACTTTCACCCACATTGATCATCTGTCTTCCCATGCCTATTGTTTCAAAGCACAACCTAGACAAGAGAATTACCTGTGTGCTATAACGTCTTCGTGAAAATAGATTTGTTGATTTTGTTTAGTTTCCTTGAGCGATATTTTCTTCTAACATAAGAGATGACACTTGAATTGTCGAATTTCATCATATAGTTGTTTTTTCAAATAGGTTCTTTTAGATAAGTAAAACTACACCACTTGAGCAAATCAAAGCCATTCATAACATAAAACTCGTACAATCATATAGAGAAAACGACTATCTCAATTGTAGGGATAATTTGCTACTAAACAGATAAACACAGTTTATTAAAATGGAGAAGAGAGAAAAAGGCAAATGGGACCATCTGGATGGTTGGAAAATCGATCATCTCGGCCTTAACAACCAAACCAAAGAAAGGGATTAAGGAATGAAGGAAAAACACTGATGACGACGAGGATGATGATGATGATACAAGCACTCACGGAGGAGATATGAGTGTGTGTTTGCAAAACATCAGCTGCTCTAGTCATACTAAATTGTCTGGTGAATCGAGAAAATAGATGGTTCAAAACTATATCCATAATGGACTAATAATGGATCAGTTTTGGTGAAATGGAGGATACAGCGACAACAACAAATAATTACTCTCAATGTGGGTCCCTTTTTCTCAAGGCATGGAAAGATTCAAATATAGGTTATTACCTCTACAAGCACGGGTGCCACCAAAGCGCTCAATTTCAAAAAACTTAAAAAAAAAAAAAAAGAAAACCTTTCGTTGAGAAGAACTCTTCGTGACACATTTAACAAAGGGGTATTAAGAAACACAAGTCAAGTAAGATTAAGCATACATAAAGGTTGCATTTGATTCTTAAAAAATTCAGTGGAAAGAAAATTGGAAGGGAAAAAAATGAAGAAAAAAAGGTAGGGAGAAAGTGAGTTTTTTTCCCCCCCTCTTGTTTGGATCGGGGAAAAAATACATGAATTTGAATGAAAAATTTAAATGCTGATGAATTACTTGAATCATATTGATATTATCTAAGCAGTGCGAGGTTTAACGAGGCTAATTCTTTTGGGAACTTTTTCCAAACTTTCCTAGCAATTTTATGGGGGAAACTTTTATCACCTGTTTCTAACAATTTTTCCTCCATAATTTTTTTTTTTTTGTGTTTGTGATTTTCTTTAAACCAAACATAAGGAAAAAAAATTACTTTCCTAAGTTTTTTCTTTCTATCAAATTTTTTAAGGTTCAAACGAGCCTAAGTAATTAAACCATATTGAAAATTAGGTGTGATGGAAATACTAAAAAATTCAAAAAAAAAAAAAAAAAAGACTTGGGGAGTGTTAGGACCACATTCTTACCTAGTTTGCAAGGTAACAAAATCAAAGATCGTAAGTGAAAGATCAAAGATTAAAACATTATTTATGGGGATTTAGTTAAGAGCTTACATTTTCTTACAGCTTCTTACATCTCCTTACAGCTCCTTACATCCTTAACATAATCGTTACATCTTTTTATATCTTCTTACATCTCTTTACATTTTCTTACGTCTCCTTATATCTCTTTACATCTTCATACATCTTCTTACATCTCATAGATTTTCTATAACATTCATTTATTTTAGTTACAGAAATATGTATATTTTTTTAATGATACTACCAATATACAAAATTTATAAATATCTTATGAATACAATATTTACATAAACATAAAAACATAATATAACGGCGTAAATTATATTTGAGTTTCGCCATGAAATATATATTATTATAGATGACCATACATTTATTTATATTTAAAATTACTTACTTAAACTAGGAATTTATTTGAAAAGTTGTATTCATTTTGTCAAAAAAGTTTTTTTTTGGGGTTATACTTTGCTTATTCAATCAAACTAATATTCATATAAAAAATCTTGGACGAAATTTTATTCAGCAAATTTATGGGGATTAATATATTTTATTGTTGTGTAATTAACTTAATTAATTGTTTATTTTTAATAAGTATATTATTTTAATATTATTATTTTTCATCGAAAACGTTCATTGTAAAACAAATTATATTATACAACTCTTCAACAATTCAACAATTCCTTACATCCATCATTACAGCTCCTTACAGCTTCTTACATCTTCTTACAGCTCCGTACATCTCCTTACAGCTCCGTACATCTCCTTACATCTCCTTACATCTATCTATTTATCTAAAATGCGAAATAGAACAGACCCTAAGAATATAATTATAAAAAGTTTACATATAAGATACTTGCTTTTACAAAATAAGTGCACGATAAAATACCCAAAAAAAATTCATTATTTCAAATTCCCAGTGAAAGAATGCAGTGGGAAATTTTCCACTATTTTTTCCTCTATATTAAATTTCATAGTGATACAAGAAAGCCACAGCTTTGACCTTGCCTTTGCCACATCAGCAGGAGATGTATCCCTATCGTGTGATTTGTAAGGAAATAAGACCCAGTGTCAACCCACCAGAGATGAAGGCCAAAAGGCCCAATTCAGGCTTGGCCCAATAATGCACAATTTTTCTGAAATTACCATTCAACCCTTGCAACAGTTTTCTATAAATACTCAACTACTTCATCCAAAAGAGGCATTGAAGATGCATAATTCTAAGCTCTGACATCACCAACTGTTAGGATAGTCATTGCTATGGTAAAAATATCTAATTTTTACTATGAAGGCCCAGCCTTTATTATCCTTTTTTTGGGAACCTTTTGCTTTCCCTCTTAGGAAATTTGATTTGACAAGCGGAGAGGTATTCCTTGGGATTTATCCTTGAGGTTTGTCTTCTTGCAGAAAATGATGCGAGAAGAAGACGTGATCGAGCTGATCGCCATCACGCAAGCCTACTCTTTCGTCGCTTCATCATCATCAAAAATCCGTTCGGAAACACATACTATTTTCCCACCGTTCTACCTGTAGCAAAAATTTTCCCATTAAATTTGCACTAAATTATGACTGCTAAATATTTTCATTTCTTTAAAACTTTTTCAAAGTCCTGTTTCCCATAAATTTCTCACTAAATTTGTGTTTTTTAAAAATTTTCCACCACCAAATATTTTTCTCAATTCCCTCTTTTTCCTCTACAAAATCCCACCAAAATAAATGTTTAAATTTCCCATTCCCATCCACCCAAAATTTCAAACAACCCCCAAAAAAGGCTATGGTACTACATTTATATACATCAAACAAAATCAAACAAATTAAACAAAAACAAATAGCTTAGTTCCCTTTGTTCTCACCTCCTCTTCCTTCTTCAAACAGTGTAACCCAAATTCTCAGCCCAGTAAAACCCAAGTTGATCGTCTGCTGCCATTGTCTACTAGTCATTGATATTTAGGTGGATCCCCGACATACGGCGGCTCTCCATTGTTGTCTAAGTCACTCTACTTGTCTTATAGCATGATGGTCACAAAAACGTCTACTACTCATTGGCTGCTTGCTATTTGCCGAACTTTGTTGGTATTTATTCGCTCATGACTCATCAGTCACCAGGATATAGTTTTTTCTTCAAAGTTTTTTTAATGCCATTTTGATGTAACTTTTTTTAAAAATTCATCTATAGCCTTTTAATGTATTCTCATTCTCTATTTGTTGGTACGTCACATACTAATTTGTTGCTCAACTAAAAATGTTATTAATTTTCAAGAGTTCTTTACTGCAAATCATAAGAAGATGGAATGAGTTAACAAATGTTATTTTTATCCTCTTATCTTCTGTTTCTTATTTCCAATTACCCACTTTGTAAAACATAATGGGCAATGTGAAAATATGATTGTTAATGCTAGGAGGATGGTCGAGTAAATTTATAACATTCTGCCTGGTTATAAATGTTGCAAATAATTGGCTCACAATATTTGGATTTGGCTATTGAGAGAAGATATACATGTTGTGAATGTTGATATATTGTTACCCATGTGGTAGATTGCACTTTACAGTCTTCTCCACATGACCCTATCCTTATCTGTTACAAAAGTATGAAAGTCATTGGGAAAAATAAGTTGTTTCCCTTTTTGCTTCCATTTACAATATAATATTGTGTATGTTTTCTTGCCCTGTGTATTTTTTTATAGTCTGATTCTTTAGGGCAACCAGACAATCTAGGCACATGAATGCTTTATTGTATTTCACTTAATTTGTCTTATTAGACAAACAAATTACACAGTGGTGATAGTTTGATGTGTGTAGGTGGCCCTCAATCGCTTGTTACGCATCAGTTGGGGCTTTTTGATAACTCTTCTAGTTGGTGCATTTTTGTGTGGTGTTGTTTAAGCGTCCATGACAATGAGTTATTTTTTGGAAATTAGAACTCGAGATTAACAAGTTCAGGAATGCATTTTGTCTTTAAAATTTATAATGGTTCAGCTCTTAACTTCCAATATTCACCACATAAGTTGTTAGCATGACACTGGCCTCCTTTGTAGTTAGGCATGAATAACTAATTATCATTGGTCATGTCAATAGGCATATTAGTAAAAACAAGTTTTGCAATGCATGCATTTATCATGTGCTTTTGCAATCAATCATGCTACAAGTCTATTTGAAAAAAAAAAAAAGCACGTCAAATCATGATGCAGTAAACATCTATATGCCTCTAAAGCTCTCTCTAATCTCCTTATAGTTATCCGTTAGTCTCCATGAACTGCCATGTGATTGCATCTTTAAAAGATTGATTTGACTATTTACTTCAAGCGGTGTATGTTTTTAGCTTAAAAGATGAAGTGACATGTACCAATTCCTCAATGTTCAATTGTTGACTCTTGTTGTTTAGATGAAATAAAACTCAAATTATTAAATAAAAGTGTTAATCTAACTTTGTTTCTCCAATAATATATGAAGTCCTCGATGATGAACTCACACACAAATACTTTTTCTTCCATTGTTTGTCTTTATATTTGCTTTCCGTGTGAGATTGCAAATATTGGAGTTGAAGAATAATTAGATGAGAACTTGCGTAAAAGATGCATGCAGTAAATCCGAATGCTTTGTCTCAATAGTTTATCCTCAGAGAATTGTATCAAATGTGACTTTTATATGAACCATAGACTTTTGATATTAGAACTGCAAAACAATGCGATGTGCCTTCAATTTTGTGAATTTTGTCCTAAAATTTCATTTTATATCACTATTTTTAGATTCTCAAATCACTATTATAAATTGTATATATACATATACACACACACATACATACATACATATATATATATATATATATATATATATGTATGTATGTATGTATGTATGTATGTATGTATGTATGTATGTATGTGCGCGCGAGCGCACACACACACATTGTAGTACGAAATTAGTTGATGTATGTTATCCCACTACTTAAGGTTCAACAGGAAATTTTTCACGGAAATTACAGTGGAAAATTTCTCACAACACTCACTATAGTGGGAGATTTTCCCACTTATACTCCCCCAGTGGAAAATTTTCGTAGAAGTACAATGGGAAAACAATGGGAATACCTTCCTTCCTTTTTCCCACCACTTGCCACAGTGATAAAACATCAGAAACTTCATTTGTGCATTGAATTCTATGCTTTTCTCACTGGTTTTTTAGTGGGTGAATGAAGGATTCTTGGTGTCAATATCAACCATGCATAACAAGCTATATTTTCATCCTTCCAATAGCTTATTGTTGTGTGAGTCCACATCTTGTTGCTATTGCGAATACATCAAAACAAAGGAAGAAATCTCAAGCCTAAAAATTGATCATAAAATTAATCTCCAAGAGCCCACCCAGTCATTGTACCTATAATTTAAAGACCTCATGTTTACCTTCTAGACCTATTTTAGCAAGGGCTACGGGCTACACAATGCCCGTAAACAAAATCAGCGTCTCAAATAAACATATTAAGCAATTTATTACCATCATGTACTTCAGAAATAAGTGAACAAAGTGTACCATTTATATGTTCCTTCATTATACTTTTCATGTACTTTTCTCAATTTAATTTTCATGTTCTACATCATGTCCTGTATTGCCATCACATGCAACACTCTTTATTGCTTTATCTATTTGCTGATCTTATTGTCTTAAACCAATATTTCATACTCTTAGATAATTGATCAATCCCATATTATTAACAAAACTTAAGTGCGTTAGCTTATATTGTAAGAAAGATCAACCTTGTAGAAGGTGATAACTTCATCACTTGTAAGTATATACGTTTCAGGCAATAGGATTGATCTCTAACCTTGTTGGATCTCCACCTAGGATTGAGAAGTTCACATTCAGCCAAAAAAAAAACACAAAAAACCAGAGTTTAATAATGAATAAAATAAAATCTATAATGATGAAATATATTTGTAATGTCAATTAGGGATGATAGCTGGGTCGAGAATCATCGTCGTAGTCACTACGGGGGTGAGGGGTCCACCTTGCTTTGGGGATCCCCACGCCTATTGGGGATAGGGGCGGGACTGGGGAAAAAATTCATCCCGGACGGCTATCGGGCAGATATGGGAGAATTTTTTCCCCATCCCCATTTTCCTATTCTTTGTCACCTTCTATAAAATTACATATATACACATTACTTTTGATGTAGTTTGTGAATAAGAGTCAGGGATATTTACATAAAATAACTACGAAAACCCCAAGTCTAAAAGTTTTTTTTTCTCATTTCTTTCGCTCACCCCTCTATGAAGACTCTCATTCTCTCGTTTTGTTTTTTCCTCTTCTCTTGAAGATTCTATGAAATTACCCAGCCAACCACCATGTGAAGCAAACTAGGCCATCTCCATTGCACCTGCCTCTTTGTTCTCATACTTTTGGCCAAACCCATGATGTGACCACCTTGTCAAGACCACCGGCAGCCACCCCATCAATGAACACCATCATTTGCCTCCTCTATGTATTAATAACGAGAGAGTAGCAAAAGGGACGATGCTGCTTCTTCTAAATCGATCTCCTCCTCCACCATCATGCCTTACCCCCTCAAAGGTGATCATGCGCCAACCCACCACTAAAGTTGGTCATCTAGAGTAAGTCATCTCAATTTAAATCTCCTAAAGAACCAGCTTTTGCGGATAAATCTCCCTTAACCTTCAGTAGTTTTTGTTAATTTTTTCCAATTTGTGTTGTTCAAATTTTTTTGTCTCTCTTACAATGGGTTGCATGTGAAATAAAATTTAAAAAAAAGGGTTTTAAGAATTTTAAGTATTCTATGGTTTTGGGGAAAAAAAAATTGGGGACCCATCGGAGATAGGAATACAAATAGTTTCAGTACCCAATGCAGGGACGGAAATGGGGTTAGAGCGGGGTCTAGTGATGTAGATGTGGGTGGCAAGTGAACCAAATCAAACTCCAACTCAAATAAGCCAAATTGGAAAGAGAAATGAAAGATGGATGAGATGGATGAAGAACTTCACTACACAAGAAAAAAAGGATAGAACAAGATCTTGTAATTGAGATAATCCTTCACGGAGCCACTCAATGACTTGATCTTGGGCTAATTCTCTTGTCTTACCAAGGAATCACTCCAATTGGAAAAAGATAGAGAACCTAGAACACCACTTGAATTAGCCAAATTCAAGATATAGAACTAGGAATTTTTGAGACACAAATGAGAATCACTCTCAAAGGTGCTTGTATTACTTTGGAAATCTCTTACCATGCTGAATGATTAGCTTCACATGCCCCTCCCCTTTTATAGACTCAGCAAAAGACAATCAAAAGACTCAAATAACTCCTAACAATTAAAAACTAGCTAATGAAAAGTCTAAGAAAAATGAAAAGACACATCATAAAGGGGGTGGGGGAGGTTACAAGGAATATTCTAGGATTTTTGCAGCTGATTACATCAATCTAGAAGCATCTAAAACGTGCACAATATCAGCCACACAATTATATGTAACCTAAGACTCTTCATATTCCCAGCATTAATCCTTGCAACTGCCTCAACTTCAACAGAGCATAACTTCCATAATACTCGGCCAAATCACGCGTTCTTGGGCTTGATAGAAAGCCCTGGAAGTCTAGTTTTCAGAATGGGCTCATTGCTCAATTTGGATAAGCGGTTTAAAAGTTATGGCCCAAACAATGCACCTATCTCAGACTGGACTAGATCAACATAACGTATCTTTGAGTGATATTTTGCCCAATCAAATGATGTCCAAATTAAACAAACTTGGGCTTATTTGAAAGATGAAATCTTAAAATTCAAAACCATGTGGAGCCTCAAGTTGTGGGACCATTTTAGGTAGGCCAAAAGTGCACACAAAAAGCGGGAAATTTCTGGATGAAGGCGGCACTACCTCTTCGGGTATGAACGCCAATTTCCGGCAAAGTTTTGCAACTTCTTTGACTTCTTCATGGTGTATAAAGTCCTTGAACTCACATAATAAGAGAAAATATGAGAGTTCCCATGCACGCTCTTGTTTGACACTTTCTTCTTGGAAGTTGACCTTAAATAAAAATGATGCATATGGGAATATGCATCATACTCCCCGGGTGGTTTTGAGTTTGTCCTCAAACTCAAAGGGTTAGTAAGCCTCTCAAGAAAGGGGTCACGCTCACAATATGGGAGCTTTTTGGGAAGGAGGTCACAGGGCATCACCTCTGGAGAGATATAGAAGAGGGTGAGGGGAGGATGATAAAACGGGTCATACCTGGTGAGGAGAAGAGGCGGAAGTGGAAAATCTTCTTTGGGGGCAAGGGTTTGGGAAGGATGAATGAGGGTTAAGGCTTGTCGGTCCTTTGTGGTTTGAGGGGTTGGGAAGGTTGAATGGGGGTTAAGGTGAATTCTTCTTGGGTCAAGAGTTGCTCAACTTCTTCAATAACCCCACATGCCTCCAACTCGGGTGCTTGGAGTTGGGTAGGGCGTACTTCTTGAATCAAGAGTTGTTCAAACTTTTCAGCAACCCTACATGGCTTCATCACTTCAAGGTCTTTAACTACATGTTCTTCAATTCTTGGGGTTATGCTCAAATTCACCTCATTATCTTCTTGGCACCCTTCTTCGGTGAAGGATTGCTCAATTTCTTGCACAATCTCTTCTTGCTTCAACGCGGATCTTTGGGTCTCAAGTTCAATGGTCTCTTTATCACCACAGTCACCAAAAACAAGAGGTAGGTCAACTAGGCTTGAAGCTTCCTCTCCTTGGATCTTTTCTTCTTTGTTTGGCTTTTGAGAAACCTTCTCTAAGTGAAGTATTTCTTCTTTTTCAACCTTGAGTGCAATTTCTTCTTCAAGGCTTTCCTCCTGATCGTTCTCCTCTTCCACGGCTTTCCTTTCTTCCAAGGTAATGACCTCGTTATTTGGGCAATCCGTGGATAAGTGTCCAAGCCCTTGGCACTTGAGACACCTCCTAGGTTGTGGGGGAAAGATCATTTGTGGGGTTGGTTCCTTTTGTGGGTGGAAGGGAATGAACCCGTGAGCTTAACGGAGATACTTTCTTTCATGGGCATGTAAGTGGATGGGTAAAAGGAACCCTTCAACTTACTACTCAATTTCTTCCAAGTTCTCACCTTTTCTTTTCCTTTCTTTTTTTCGCTCAAACTTATATTTATTCCACCACTGAAGTGCACAACCTCTCAATCTTGAAATAACCACTTCGAACTTCTGATGGTCATTAAGGATACAACAAGCAAAAACTCGTTCCACCTTAGATAACCAACCGGTGAACTCTTCCTTTTCGCCATGAAATTTTGGAATTGCAAAGCAAGCATATCCAATATCAATAAGAGCTAGTTCTTTCTCCAAGTTCTGTGAAGACGGCATAAAGGATGAGGTCTAGGGTTCTTCGTGGATTGATTTGAAACGTAAGTTGGCTGTGGCAAAGGTGGCACGGTCGTGCAAGGGGGCACGGTCAGGCCGTGCTATGCTTCGGCTGAAGAAAATACAGAAGAGTAGAGTGGCACGGTCGTGCTTGGCGGCACGGGGGCACCGTGCTCCGTCTCGACTTGAAGATTCCTGGAAAAAGGATATGGCACGGTCGTGTGTTGTGGCACGGGGGCACCGTGCTGCTTCTCTGGTCTTCAAGACTTCGGATTGCCGGTTTGTGCCTCTTTTTTTTTGTTTATTTTGGCCTTTTGGGATGTGTTTGGGTATGATGTGGGTCACTTAAAAGCCTTGGCTCTGATACCAATTGATGTAAATGAGGGTGGGCAAGTGAACCAAATCAAACTCCAACTCAAATAAGCCAAATTGGAAAAAGAAATGAAAGATAGATGAGATGGATGAAGAACTTCACTACACAAGAAAAAGGGATAGAACAAGATCTTGTAATTGAGATAATCCTTCACGGAGCCACTCAATGACTTGACCTTGGGCTAATTCGCTTGTCTTAACCAAGGAATCACTCCAATTGGAAAAGATAGAGAACCTAGAACACCACTTGAATTAGCCAAATTCAAGATATAGATCTAGGAATTTTTGAGACACAAATGAGAATCACTCTCAAAGGTGCTTGTATTACTTTGGAAATCTCTTACAATGCTGAATGATTAGCTTCACATGCCCCTCCCCTTTTATAGACTCAGCAAAAAACAATCAAAAGACTCAAATAACTCCTAACAATTAAAACTAGCTAATGAAAAGTCTAAGAAAAATGAAAAGACTCATCATAAAAGGGGTGGGGGAGGTTACAAGAATATTCTAGGATTTTTGCAGCTGATTACATCAATCTAGAAGCATCTAAAACGTGCACAATATCAGCCACACAAATATATGTAACCTAAGACTCTTCATATCCCCAGCATTAATCCTTGCAACTGCCTCAACTTCAACAGAGCATAACTTCCAGAATACTCGGCCAAATCACGTGTTCTTGGGCTTGTTAGAAAGCCCTGGAAGTCTATTTTCTAGAATGGGCTCATTTGCTCAATTTGGATAAGCGGTTTAAAAGTTATGGCCCAAACAATGCACCTATCTCAGACTGGCCTGGATCAGCATAACGTATCTTTGAGTGATATTTTGCCCAATCAAATGACGTCCAAATTAAACAAACTTGGGCTTATTTGAAAGCTGAAATCTTAAAATTCAAAGCCATGTGGAGCCTCAAGTTGTGGGACCACTTTAGGTAGGCCAAAAGTGCACACAAAAAGCGGGAAATTTCTGGATGAAGGCGGAACTACCTCTTCGGGCATGAACGCCAATTTCCGGCAAAGTTTTGCAACTTCTTTGACTTCTTCATGGTGTCTAAAGTCCTTGAACTCGCATAATAAGAGGAAATATGAGAGTTCCCATGTACGCTCTTGTTTGACACTTTTCTTCTTGGAAGTTGACCTTAAATAAAAATAAAAATAAAAATGATGCATATGGGAATATGCATCATCTAGGCAGTATGGAAGGGGACGGGGAGGGCACTTCCCAGCCAGCCCTTCTCATCCCATGCCTACCTCATTGCTATCTCTAATGTTAATGGTGACGTTTGTAATTGCTTATTCCAAAATAACGAACCATTAGAAAACTAGGAATCTAAATCCCATCGCCAAGAAAACGAATTTGATAAAAAAATTAAAACATAGTTTAACTTGGTGATGAAAACCAAGTTCACTTATTCAACAAGATCCTTTTTTAAATTTGCTATGATGGCCACTTTTTATATTGGTCTCCTGGAATCGACCTCTTTATGAGTAGAGATATCTATGGAGGTAAGGTTGCTTACAATTGGACATTCTCATACCTAAGAAAGCGGGACCACACTAGGAGAAGTTGTTGTGCTATGATGGACACTTTCATCTCCTCCCCATGATCATGGCTTGTGCTTAAATTCATCAATTCAAGTAAAAAACACATAATGAGAAACAATAAAAATATACTTTTTCCCCAATGAATCAAAATTGAAGAAATTAACGAACAATAAAATTAGTTGAACAACTAAACTTCCAAAACCAAGCTTTTGTAGTCTCAAACTGAACACATATACAAAAGAGGAGAATCACATTGATTAAAACAAATTTAGGAGATAGAGGAACAAAGCATCTTTGAGAAAGGATGGAAAAGCACAAAGCGACACCTGGAATTCAAATTAAATATAAACAAAATTGAGAGATAAGTAATAAATACATCATTGACCCATAATGCGTATGAGATATCAACAAATGTGGCGCATTGATCCACATCTCACATGTCTTTTAAGCAACAATCAGTATACACTTTGTTGGGTTTTATGGCCCAAAATCTCGGGTTTAGGCACGGGGTGACCATGCTGCATGGGCACGGGCATGCCGCGATACAGAAGACCGAAGAACAGAGCAGACAGAGAAGTGACACGGTGTGCCCGTGACATGTGGCACGGTCGTGCCACATGGCACGGCACGACCGTGCCGCCCTGGCACGACCGTGCCACGGGAAATTTTCTGCCGCCTTAAAGTGGCGGTTAGGGTTGCGCTTTGGTGACGGTTTTTGGAAGGCGGCAGCTAGGGTTTTCAAGGGGAAACCCTGCCTCACAGACCCTATATAAAGGGGGTCTAGGGCCTTGTTTCAAAACACTTCAGTACTCATAAACACATTGAGATGTAAAAGTCGTTTGTGAGAGATTACAATAGAGAGATTGTAATTCTGCTCTTTGATCGAATCACTGAGGTGATTGTGATCGTGTTGTACTTTCCTGCTCATAGTGAATTGTTCTGGTGCTGTCGCCGTCCGTGGTTTTTCCCACATTGGGTTTTCCACGTTAAATTCCTGTGTTCTTGTTCTCTTCCTATTGTTCTGTTGTTTGTGATTTGTTGAATTTCTGATTTTCTATTGCATCCTATCGCTTCCGCTATACTGTTATTCTGATATTAATCCTAACAAGTGGTATCAGAGCTTTGGTTATAGGATGTCTTCTATCATGAGGGTAGATATTCAGAAATTCGATGGGGAGATTAGTTTTAATCTCTGGAAGGTGCAGATGAGAGCAGTTCTCATTCACCACGGGTTGTGGAAGGTTCTGAAGGGACCTCATGTCAAACCCGAGAAGACAACAGATGAGCAATGGGCTGAAGAACAGAAGAAGCGACGTGGGTCGTTGACGGAGAACGAATGGGAGGAACTCGAGCTGAAAGCGGTTTCAGCCATACAGTTGTGCTTGGCACCACATGTCTTGCGAGAGGTGCTTGATAAAACAACTGCGGTGGATCTTTGGGCTCGGCTGGAGGAACTCTACATAATGAAGAGTCTCGCCAACAAGATTCGTTTGAAGGAAAGGTTGTATACCTTTCGTATGGCTGAAGGTACCCCTATCCAAAAGCATTTGAATGAGTTTAACTCTATTCTTGTTGACTTGGAGAGTCTAGATGTGAAAGTTGAGGATGAGGATAAGGCTATTTTGCTTGTTGTGTCGTTGCCCCCTTCTTATAAACACTTTAAGGAGATTATGCTATATAGTAATTCTAATACTATATCGTTTGAGGATGTTAAGTCAAACCTGTTGTCTAAAGAGAAGTTTGATCTTGACATTCATGATTTTGCTGAAGGATTAGCAGTAAGGGGTACAGCACCTGAAAAGGGGAACGGTAATAGGAGTAAGAACCGTTCTAAGTCTAAAAATCCTCATGCTGGTAAAACCTGCAATTACTGTGGTAAATTGGGTCATATTATTGCTAACTGCTGGAAACTGCAAAAGAAGAAAGAGAAAGAGGAAGATAATTCTCAGGAGCCTGCTGAAACTTCATTTGCTGAATCTGATTCTGATGGGGACGTTCTGTTTGCTACCTCTACTGAAGGGGGGAGCGATTCTGATTGGATTCTTGATTCTGGGTGTACCTATCATATGTGTCCTCACAAGGACTGGTTTTCAACATATGATCCAGTTGATTCAACTATAGTTCACATGGGCAATAATGCCCAGTGTAATGTAACTGGAATTGGTACTGTTAAAATCAAGACTCATGATGGCGCTGTCAGGACCTTATCGAATGTTCGTCATGTTCCTGACTTGAAGCGTAATCTCATCTCGTTGGGCACCCTTGAATCCAAAGGGTGCAAATATTCAGCTGAAGGTGGAGTTCTGAAGGTCTCAAAGGGCAATAAGATTCTGCTGAAGGGTTTGAGGCAAGGAGGCCTCTATGTCTTGTAGGCATCTACTGTGGCAGGTTATATGAAGGAAAGTTCATATAAATCATCTCCTAGAGCTAAGTTCAAGCATTGTTTGAACTCCGTTGGTATTAGCAGTATTTGAGGGCCCTGCGGGGCATAGCCCCATAGGGGGCATCACCCCTTGGGGTGTGACGACGACGACAGTAATTGACGACTGGAGATTTTGGTCCAAGGTGGAGATTGTTGGGTTTTATGGCCCAAAATCTCGGGTTTAGGCACGGGGTGCCCATGCTGCATGGGCACGGGCGTGCCGCGACATAGAAGACCGAAGAACAGAGCAGCAGAGAAATGACACGGTGTGCCCGTGCCATGTGGCACGGTCGTGCCACATGGCACGACACGACCGTGCCGCCCTGGCACGACCGTGCCAGGGGAAATTTTCTGCCGACTTAAAGTGGCGGCTAGGGTTGCGCTTTGGTGACGGTTTTGGAAGGTGGTAGCTAGGGTTTTCAGGGGGAAACCCTGCCTCACAGACCCTATATAAAGGGGGTCTAGGGCCTTGTTTCAAAACACACTTCAGTACTCTAATATAGAATACACATTGAGAGAGTGAGATTGTTTGTGAGAGAATACAATTGAGAGTATTGTAATTCTGCTCTTAATCACTGAAGTGATTGTGGTGTACTGCTCTGCTCATAGTGAAATTTGTCGGTGTGCCGTCGCCGTCCGTGGTTTTTTTCCCGATTTGGGTTTTCCACGTTAAATTCTCTTGTTCTTCTTATTTCTGTTGTTCTGTTATTCACTTGATTTCTGAATTTCTAATTGCATCCTATCGCTTCCGCTATTATTGTTGCTCTAATATTATTCCTAACAAGTGGTATCAGAGCTTTGGTTATAGGATGTCTTCTATCATAAAGGTAGATATTCGAAAATTCGATGGGGAGATTAGTTTTAATCTCTGGCAGGTGCAGATGAGAGCAGTTCTCATTCAGCACGGGTTGTGAAAGGTTCTGAAGGGACCTCACGTAAAACTTGAGAAGATGACAGAAGAACAGTGGGCTGAAGATGCGAAGAAGAGACGTGGGTCGTTGACGGAGGACGAATGGGAGGAACTGGAGCTGAAAGCGGTTTCAGCCATACAGTTGTGCTTGGCACCACATGTCTTGCGAGAGGTGCTTGATAAGACAACTGCGGTGGATCTTTGGGCTCGGCTGGAGGAACTCTACATGACGAAGAGTCTTGCCAACAAGATTCGTTTGAAGGAAAGATTGTATACCTTTCGTATGGCTGAAGGTACCCCTGTCCAAAAGCATTTGAATGAGTTTAACTCTATTCTTATTGATTTGGAGAGTTTGGATGTGAAAATTGAGGATGAGGATAAGGCTATTTTGCTTGTTGTATCGTTACCCCCTTCTTATAAACACTTTAAGGAGATTATGCTATATAGTAATTCTAATACTATATCGTTTGAAGATGTTAAGTCAATCCTGTTGTCTAAAGAGAAGTTTGATCTTGACATTCATGATTCTGCTGAAGGATTAGCAGTAAGGGGTACAGCAACTGAAAAGGGGAACGGTAATAGGAGTAAGAACCGTTCTAAGTCTAAAAATTCTCATGCTGGTAAGACCTGCAATTACTGTGGTAAATTGGATCATATTATTGCTAACTGCTGGAAACTGCAAAAGAAGAAGGAGAAAGAGGAAGATAATTCTCAGGAGCCTACTGAAGCTTCATTTGCTGAATCTGATTCTGATGGGGACGTTCTGTTTGCTACTTCTACTGAAGGGGGGAGCGATTCTGATTGGATTCTTGATTCTGGGTGTACCGATCATATGTGTCCTCACAAGGACTGGTTTTCAACATATGATCCAGTTGATTCAACTGTAGTTCACATGGGCAATAATGCCCAGTGTAAAGTAACTGGAATTGGTACTGTTAAAATCAAGACTCATGATGGCGCTGTCAGGACCTTATCGAATGTTCGTAATGTTCCTGACTTGAAGCGTAATCTCATCTCGTTGGGCACCCTTGAATCCAAAGGGTGCAAATATTCAGCTGAAGGTGGAGTTCTGAAGGTCTCAAAAGGCAGTAGGATTCTGCTGAAGGGTTTGAGGTAAGGAGGCCTCTATGTCTTGCAGGCATCTACTGTGACAGGTTATATGAAGGAAAGTTCATATAAATCATCTCCTAGAGCTAAGTTCAAGCATTGCTTGAACTCAGTTGGCATTCGCAGTATTTGAGGGCCCTGCGGGGCATAGCCTCATAGGGGGCATCACCCCTTGGGGTGTGACGACGACGACAGTAATTGAAGACTGGAGATTTTGGTCCAAGGTGGAGATTGTTGGGTTTTATGGCCCAAAATCTCAGGTTTAGGCACGGGGTGACCATGCTGCATGGGCACGGGCGTGCCGCGACATAGAAGACCAAAGAACAGAGCAGCAGAGAAGTGACACGGTGTGCCCGTGCCATGTGGCACGGTCGTGCCACATGGCACGGCACGACCGTACCGCCCTGGCACGACTGTGCCATGGGAAATTTTCTGCCGTCTTAAAGTGGCGGCTAGGGTTGCGCTTTGGTGACGGTTTTTGGAAGGCGGCAGCTAGGGTTTTCAAGGGAAAACCCTACCTCACAGACCCTATATAAAGGGGGTCTAGGGCCTTGTTTCAAAACACTCCAGTACTCATACATACATTGAGAGGTAGAAGTACTTTGTGAGAGATTACAATAGAGAGGTTGTAATTCTGCTCTTTGATCGAATCACTGAGGTGATTGTGATCGTGGTGTACTTTCCTGCTCATAGTGAATTGTTCTGGTGCTGTCGCCGTCCGTGGTTTTTTCCACATTGGGTTTTCCACGTTAAATTCCTGTGTTCTTGTTCTCTTCCTATTGTTCTGTTGTTTGTGATTGGTTGAATTTCTAATTTTCTATTGCATCCTATCGCTTCCGCTATACTGTTATTCTGATATTAATCCTAACACACTTGTAAGCAAACAAACACAAATTGGAAAACAATATTTGAAAATCCAGAGTGAGTACAAATAAGATAGTAGTGCCATAAAGCAAGAGCTAATTTCTAAAGTATCGTAGTATTCATCTTCTTCCCCAGTAACACACGATTTCCTTGTTGACATCACCATTCAATCAATTACTTGGCAACTTCTCCTACTTGTAAATTGGTTTAATGAACAGGGAAAGAGCATTAAGAGGATAGAGAGATGGCGGGTGAGGGTGAATTAGTTATTGAGATAAGATGGGGACAGTGAGAAACAAGTTAGCATCGATTATTGAGACCGAGGGGGAATTAGTTATTATCTTCAACCTTGTAATTTTCACCTAACTCCCTAGCATTATTTACAAGAATTATAGTTTTGGAGTTTAAAAGAGGTTTCAAGGAACAATGTGTGAAAATATACGATTGAGGGAGGAAAAGCTTTTCATCACATATCATATTATTAGTTATAATATAAATATAGGCTCAAAATGAATCAAGTTTAAAATAGACTCTATCATCTATACTATTATATAATAGTAATGTTGTAATGACATGATCTTTTTGAATTTTATCATAAATCTGAGATTTTGAACCTTTGGATCGACAAATTACTTGATCATAGTCGTCAAATTTCTCATAAAAAGATTACCATAGTAACACGCACACACTACCACACACGAGAAGAATGTGTGCTAATCTTGATGATTCTATCCATAAAAAGGGATATGTGCTAATCCATATGATTCTCTATCTACATAATTTATCATAAAGATTAGCACATTAATTCAAAAAGAATGTGCTGATCTACATGATATTCTCTCTCTCTCTCTCTAACACAACCAAAAAAAAAAGGTATGTGTGCCATACTCTATCTCTCTAGCACAACAACACAAAATAGGTATGTGTTCTAATCTTTATGATATTTTCTCTCTCCACCTTGTTTACATAGAAGCATTCACATTTATTTTTGAGCCGACTACTGGGGAGTGATTATAAGCATTCAAATTTCACCACAATGGAAATGGAAGTTCTAATCTCATTCTTCACACCCCAATCCTTCACAGTTGTTTCTCTACCTACTTTTCTCTTCCTCCTATTTTCTGAGCAATTTTTATTGGATTTGCCCATTTTAAATAATTTTGCGTTGATTGATGTAGGCACTTGAAGTTGGTATTTTTTTTGAAAATTAGAAAAAAATCAATTTAAATATATTTGTGGTTCTCGATTCTTTTATATGTTCAATGACATTGAAGATGGCAAAATTGAAAAGTCATTTTTAGTCCCTTATCGATTGTGGTTGTCAAACCTTTAGATTGGGATTAAATTTGTGTTATTTGATGTTATTTTATGTTGTTATATAAGCCACTTAAAAAAAAAAAAAAAGAATTTACCTTTGAGCTTATTTTTCTTTGGTATATATATTGGGTTATTTTGTTTAATCCCCGCTTTGCCTTGCTTTTAGTGTGCAATTCTATAAATCGTGACGAAGGATGCTAAACCTCTAGTGGGTTGGCAATTGAGACACACTTAGTGATTATTAGGTGTCAAGATGATGTTTGTCTAGCTAGATATGATAGGTATAAATATTTGTTTAGATAATACGTGTGAATTGAAATCTGTAAGTTTGAATATGCAATATGATAGAGGCAGAAGTGGTGCATGATCGATCAACGTAAAGCTTAAAAATATGAGATAACAAGTTGATAGCATTTGCACGGTAGTTTTTAATGTGATAAAGGTATGACGTTTTCACCCCTGCTTGAAATTTTAACAAATACATATAGGTTATACTATAGTCATGGTCAATCTTTTGGAACGAAATCCAAAGAAAGGGATGAGAAACTTCGTATCTTTTTTGTAATTTCATGATTTACTGATCTTTGAGAAAATGGTTTATCTTCATGATCTATTTTGCTATCGATTATAAGGTAGTAATCTGCTATCTTTTTAAAGGAGAAGCAATTCAATTTCCCCTACTCCAATGGTAATTCCTTAAGAAGTCTTACTTACGGGCAAGAGACTAGGTATTTTAGTCATCAAGGTCAAAATTTAAGCTATTAGAAGAATCACATGAGGTTAGAGAAAATAGCTTTAAAAACAGTATGCAATTTTGATTTGGATGTGTTTATCGAGGGCTTAGTTTCCAGTCTCGAGTTTTCAATCAGTTTATATCAATATATGTTAAGTCGGCTGGGGTAAGAAGTAGGACAAAAAAATATTTTTTAAACAATTGATTCCAGAAGACTAATATTTTGAACTTGTTCAAGTCAGTTTTCCTGGACACAATAATATGCTTTAAAATGTTAGTTTATCAAACACCGAAAATATAGATGCAAAAAAATATTTCTAGCCCAAAAAAGGAAAAAAAAAAAAACTTACCAAACACTTCTTTAAACTTAGCTAAATTTCATAGTACTTAGAACTTCACTTTTTTGTTTCTTTGGTGCAAATAATGCTTGGAGCTTTAGATAATGTAATTTGTTACAAATATACAAAAAGCAATATATGTACAACGAATGGCATAATCATGAAATATGTGGAAGGAAAGTCAAAAATGATGGAAAAAAAGAGGGTGAGAGATACAAATGAACCGAGAGTGGTGTAACAAATTAAACTCGTAGAAATGGAACATTGACAACATATTAATCTTTCTTGTGTAATTAACGCGTAGAACATTGATACACAAAGCTTGCAAGATACGTTGGGCCAAAATATAGCAAGGAAAATTAGCAAGTCAACTTTTTTTTTCCCTCCATATTATTGGTTGGGTATAATTCGAGAAAATAAAAATGTAACAGTCAAATTACAAACACACATCTAAATTGACTATTAATACAAAATAAGATAAAACTCTTGTAACATAATAGATTTTCTAAATTATTAATCTCAATTATGTATAATGTGACTATAACTTTTTTTGATAATATCTTTTGCAATTTTACTAGTATGGACCCGTGCTATAGACGGAGCAAATTTGAGATATTTTTTTTAAAAATAAATTAAAAATTTAAAAACCAATGACAAAGACTCTTGTGGTTGTATATGTGTAGAAATTAATATTGTGTACTAATCAATATTTAACAAATTTATCTTTATAGGAAGTCAGATGCTTATTATGTTTTAATTTAAGTTTTTCAAAATTTAAGTTTTACTTAACATTGAAGAATATATTTCTTTGCATTGAATTCGGTTTATAAATGGCAAATAGAAAATCAATATTTATAAAATTTGTCCTTTTTTTGAAAAAATAAAATACATTAATTATTAAAAATTGATTAAATGTAGAATATCCTTGCTCATTTCAACACCAAAACATATAAAATATTGATGCTCATTTCAACAACAAAACATATAAAATATTGTTGCTCATTTCAACACCATACACCATTAGTAATCATGATTTGGAATAGTACAATCTAAATTTCTACTATAAGTAAACATCTATTCCATAGCGACTAAAATGTTGATAAATGAAATTAAAATATACCACATAACCCTTTCTTGATGCCTAATAAAATAAACCCGTGCTTTTGCACGGTGCCTAATAAAATAAACCTTTAAAAAATATTATTAAAAAGATAAGTCGACCATCACTTGAATAGACTTATGATTTTTATAATTTTTTACCCATATAGTCATAGTCCTGTAGCGTGCCATAAATATGATCGGAAATCAGAATTAGAACTTCCGAATAAATGACAAAACGGCGACCATAAAACAACAAACAACAATTAATAATTTAATATCTCCAATCAATTAAACAAAAAAAATCAGATAATTAGAGAGAGAAATTACTTTTTAAATGTATCATTCAGTTCGGAAGTAGCATCCTTGACCTCCTGCAGACTCGGCACTGGTCCAAACACCACCCTCGGATTCCCCGTGTCGATCCGGTCCACGATCAACCGTCATCCACGTCGCCGATGAAATTCCAGTCGTTGACGTTCCAAGCCGCCTTCTGAATCACCGGTTCCACCATCAAACCACCAGCCTGCTCCAAAGAAGACGACACCACATCGGAAAAAAACTTCAATCTATATACAAATTAATGATCATATGATATACTTTACATACCGTATGTAAATACAAATTAATGATTCAAGTTATGACATACTAAGATTGCTAATTAATTCTGATCCGCTCCCAAAAAAATGATAATGAAATATGATTTTTTTTTGGGGATCTTTTCCACTGAAAACTGTCCTCCATATCCACATCTTCTCGATCCTCTCTTCACGGGAATGTAATTTTAAGTGGTTATTAATGATATAGAGGGTGACGTGGGAAAAGTAGGGAGGGGGATATCAATTAGTGAATTTTTATGAATTTTAAAATTTAAAATCAAATTAACTTGTAACTGTTTTGAGTATTTTGATGGAATTAATGAGAAGTTTGGATTGAGGGAGAGAAGTATTCTTAGGCTAACATTCATTTTTATACTTATTTTATAAAGATGTATATATAATTCTTTTACTATGTGCGATAATGTTGATAAGATTAACTTTTGCCTTTTATAAAAACCCTTACATCGCAAGGGCATTGACCACAGTATTAATCAATGAAAGAGTAAGTATGTGGAGAGAATTAGTTCAGCCCTTATTGGCAAGTTTCACAATAAACATACCTTATTTCACGCTTTTCCTCAGGCTGTAGACAAACAGGAATAGGGGAAAAAAAAAATTGAAGAGCGAAAAACCAAAGGAGGGCAGGGAAGCAACTCTTCTATTAGAGCCAAGTTTCGATCCTGTGACCTGTTTGGGAAAAAAAAATAAAAAAAATTGAAGAGCAAAAAAACAAAGGAGGCTAGGGAAGTAACTCTTCTGTCAGAGTCAGGTTTCGATCCTGGGACCTGTAAGACATTTGAATTTTTATGAATTTTAAAATTTAAAATCAAATTAATTTCTAACTGTTTTAAAATTTAAAATAATGTGAATAATTAAAAGGTTATGATTCACTATCGAGTTTAAATTTACGGTTGCTATTTGAAGAGTAAAAAAACAAAGGAGGGCAGGGAAGCAACTCTTCTGTCAGAGTCAGGTTTCGATCCTGAGACCTGTGAGACCTGTGAATTTTTATGAATTTTAAAATTTAAAATCAAATTAATTTCTAACTGTTTTAAAATTTAAAATAATATAAATAATTGAAGGGCAAGATTCACTGTCGAGTTTAAATCCACGGTTGCTATTTATTGAAACTCCAGAAATCACTCCCCATGCAGTATTTGAGAATTGCTCAACTGTGAGCACTCTACTAATTTTAACATTTGTTATATAAAGATAAAGATTTATGGGACTTGAGTCCATATTAACGCAATAATAAATTTTAAAGAGCAAATGTTATTCTAAAAAAATGAATCGAAAAAATAGGAGCCTTGAGTTGAGGGCAATAATCAATTTAAAAAAAAAGCGTTATGCTAAAAAATGAATCGAAAAAATGGGAGACTTAAGGGCACTTTTGTCCAATATCAATAATCCGCAGAAATGGGGCTTGGTGGGTCATTCCTCTGAGCTTGAGGCCTGGGTTAACTTGAAGTGTTGAACCATGCTTGACTATCAATCCTCATTCCCGGGGTTCTTCTCCCTGACATTCCGGACTTCCGTCTATCTAGTTAGGGCCAATAATAGCCAGGGCAACGTCGTTGAAGGGTTTGGAGTATGAACACTAACTTGAATCTTCACCTAAAGACTGATATTTAAGAACAGTCGCAATCGGGTCTTGCGCCGGGGCTGCGGAGAGACAGAAACCGCTGTGGCTACGCCAATCCAAGATGGGAAACTGCGGAACCAGAGAAGAATCTGCAGTTGTGTCTCATGCTCAAGGTGAGTGCGGGCGTGTGAGTGTGGCTGTCACTGGCACGTCTGCTATCATCTCTCTTCCTCTCCTATAGATCTGGGTTGTTCCCACTCCCAGGTTAATTTAATTATCTTTACTTTTAATTTTATTGGCAGTTCATCAACTCCAAATGCTAACGTCTTCGCAAGCAAGTACCAGCAACAAAAATCTGGCATCGGAGAAAAGGTCGCTTTATCGTAATCCTCATCAGCAGCACGGTCGGTGTATTTCAGATCTGAGTGATCCTTCTTTAACTCCTCTGGGCATGGAGGACTCGAGAAACAACGTAGGTCTGTATACTGATGTTATCGCTTTTACGCTTTATGAGCTCGAAACCATCACTAAGAGTTTCCGTTCTGACTACATCCTTGGGGAGGGCGGGTTTGGCACCGTCTACAAGGGTTATATTGATGAGAATGTCCGCGTTGGCCTTAAATCACTCCCAGTTGCTGTCAAGGTTCTCAACAAAGAAGGCCTTCAGGGCCACCGTGAATGGCTTGTATGTCTCACTCCTTAAATGACATCCCACCTCTCCCAGTTATCTACATGCCTACACTCGTTTTGACTTCTGCTTTTCTCCTCCCCTTAGACGGAGGTCAGTTTTCTTGGTCAGCTCAGGCATCCTAACCTGGTCAAGTTGATTGGTTATTGCTGCGAGGATGACCATCGTCTACTCGTTTATGAGTTCATGTTCCGCGGGAGTCTTGAAAACCACTTGTTTCGGAGTATGTATCTCACTCTCTGCCTTTTCTTCAAATTTTTTTTTTTTTTTTGGGGGTCTTATTTTCTGCTACTCCTAGCTAATGAGTTATTCTTTTCCCAAGTCATAGCTAATTTAATTACCAATTTGATCATCACATATACAACCAAAAAGTCTTGTTGAATTCCATTATCATCTAAAATGGGGTTGTTTCTTGATTTCTATCTCCACAAAGCCCAAGGCCCTCAATGGTGTCCTTGGACTTGTATTAATGTTATCTTATCTCAATCGTTACTTTTCTGTCATCATTTCCCTGCTTAGCACTACCTTGGTACAGAATTCTATCTTTGGTCATTCCATTATGTCTTAGTTAATCATTGTGATTCTTGAACCTGGAAGTTAGAATGATCAGTGTGGATGGTTTATAGTTCCCAACTTTGCATTAATTCCTCTTGAATCATGTCTTAGTATGGCTAATGTTACATTAAGTCAGATGTTACATCAGAACTTAATCCCTACAAGCACACCTGCAGGGAGGGACCGAGTCCAAGAGTTGCCCTTTTTTGGGGGGTGGGGGGGACTGTCGCAGTTAGATAGTATAATGAATTTAAGTTTTCATTAAGATAATCTTTAGTTAACTAGCATTTTTATTAGGCTAGGATACTAGAATACATGTCTGTCTAATAGTTGTTTTTTAGATTTTCCTAGCTAGTTAGATATGTGTAGGTTTCTCCAACGAATAGGCCTTTGTACATCTGAACTTTCTAGATTGAAATATCAAATTGAGAGAATTTGATTGACTAGAACTTTGTTCTGCAATTCTTCATCAGTTTGGCGTCCAATTACCACCCTGCCACAGTGCCCGCGGCCGCTGCTGCCTCCGTGCTGTTGCTTCATGGTGATCAGCAGATAGAGTATCAACAACTGAGTAAACTTCTCTGCCGGTTGCTGCCCCAAGTGTACAGCTTCAATCTTTTGGATATGATCACAGCCGTCATTGAAGGCCACAACAAATTTCTTCGACATTGAATACCAAAGGCTGTTTAGCCCTTGTTTTACGAGGGAAACTCTATGAGCTTTTTAGGAAAACAGGAATGGTGACTAGTTGTGAATTAATTGAGGAATTATGGTACTGCATGGCTGCCAAAGGCTTTAAGGATTTGAAGCCATAGCTAACTATTGCTTGAAAAAGTTGTGAGAAACATTAAAGCTTGTGGTTTATAGGAATAGAGAAAAGCTCAAGCAAAAACTAGTGGTGTAGAACTTGAAATAAGAAAAGAAGATGACTCTGTATGATAGAGATAAGGTAGAGAAAAAGGAAGAAGAGAGAAATTTGGAGAGAAAGAGGCACGAAAGGGATTGACATCTCTGTGCTCAAATCAATATTTCTTCAATAATCAATATTCAATAGTGTATAATAGATAATCATCCCTTGGTACAAGTGGCTAGTTGAGCTTTTCAATGTTATTTTCAGGACTGCTAAGATGCCAAGAGAATGGAGGTTTAGTACAGTCATCCCTTTGTACAAGAACAAAGGTGATATTCAGAATTGTAATAATTATAGGGGTATAAAGTTGTTGAGTCACACCATGAAGTTGTGGGAGAGGGTGATTGAGAAAAGGTTGCGGAAGGATATCTCCATAACAGAGAACCAATTTGGTTTTATACCTGGCAGGTCAACCATAGAGGCGATTTACCTCCTTAGGAGGCTTATGGGATTGTACAGAGATAGAAAGGTAGATCTTCATATGGTGTTCATTGATCTGGAGGAGGCATATGATAGAATCCCGCATGAGGTGTTATGGAGATGCTTGAAAAAGAAAGGTGTATCTTCGGTGTATATTCGACTTATTAAGGATATGTATGAGGGAGGTAGGATGCGTGTTAGGATGCCAGGAGGGGTTATCAATGACTTCTACGGTGGTATGGGCCTGCATCAGGGTTCCGCTTTAAACCCTTTTCTTTTCACTTTAGTCATAGATGAACTTATAAAAGGGATTCAAGATGAGTTATCCTGGTGTATGTTATTCGCAGAGGACATTGTTCTTATTAATAAGATCAGGGAAGGAGTTAATGGAAAATTGGAGTGATGGAGACATACACTAGAGTCTAGAGGCTTTAGAATTAGTAGATCGAAGACTGAATACCTTCATTGCTGTTTCAGTGGATGTGAGGGGAGAAGTCACCATTGAAGGGATGCAGATACCAAAGGTCGAGAAATTTAAATATTTAGGCTCGATCATTCATTATGAAGGCGGACATTGACGAAGATATTAGCCATTGTATAAAAGTGGGCTAGCAAAAATGGAAGTATACTTCAGGTGTGCTGTGCGATAAGAGAATGCTTGTAGGACTAAAAGGCAAAGTTTATTGAATGGTGGTTAGACCTGCTGTGTTATATGGATCGGAGTGTTAGCCTATAAAGAAGACTCATGTTCAAAGGTTAATGGTAGTAGAGATGGGGATGATTAGATGGATGTGTGGTTATACGAGAATGGATAGAATTAGTAATGGAGTGATCAGAGACTTAGTTAAAGTGGTCCCCATCAAAGATAAGCTGAGAGAAATAAGACTCAGATGGTTTGGCCATGTGAAAAGAAGGAGTGCGGATGCTCCAGTGAGGAGATGTGAGAGAATTAACATCCCTGGAGGTAAAAGAGGGAAGGAACGAGCAAAGAAGAGTTTGGACGAGGTGATTAGAGAGGACTTGAAAGTTGTAGAGTTAACAGAGGACATGGCTCAGGATCGGAGACTATGGCGGGATAAGATTAAGATCTCAGATCGCAGAGAGTTAGCCTCGTAATCGGTCACTTGGTTGCAGTAGAGTGGTTTTTTTTCCCCCGTATGTTATGTTTGCATGCAGGTAGTTTATGCGTCTGGGAAGAGACGTTATTTGCCTACCTCTGTTTGTTAAGGTACAGTATCTTCCTTTGCTCGTTGCACTTATGGTTACATAGTTACTGCCACCCGATTTGTTCGTATTTTTGTCGTATTTTTTAATTCATTTCCTACCACTTATCCGCAGTTTTTCTCCATAAAATGTTTTCACAAAATCCTTCTTCTATAAAATATTTTCACAAAATCTAATTTTTGTGGGTCTCTTGGAATCAGCCTCTCTACGGGCAGGATTGCCGGTATAGGTAAGGTTGCCTACATCTGGATCTCCCCATACCTTGCAAAAGCAGGACCCACAATGGGAGTACTTGTTATTGTATAATAGATAATCATAACCTACGACAAATCGGATGTATGATAGAAGTCGATGATGTAGTTAATAGAATGAATATCCTTATATGTTGTTTCATGCTCAATTTCCTTGTTCAAAATTCGACTTTCTTTTGCATCACAAGTTTCTTGAACTTCTATTTCTGGAGTAAAACTCTTAACTTCAGTAACCTCTATTGTAGCTTTAGTAACCTTCGACAGAGTTGTCAAAACTGATTCAGTAGGCTTTTCTTTTGTTTCTCCATGTGCTAGTGTACATTTTTAGGGCTGTCTAACTAAGCTTCAGTACTCAACAAGTTTTTGCTACTTACTGTTTGAAGCGATTCTTTGTGTTCATTACACCTAGCATTCCATTTTTCGCAAAATCCAAAATATCATCATTATTTCCTTTTTGGTTCGGTGAAGGGTAGCTAGGTGGTGGTTGGTAGTGGTTTGATTGTGGATTATGGGCGGATCTAGTTGTATGGGATGGGTTGCTCTCCTAAAAAAAATTCTAATAAGTTATTTTAAATGGGATTAGATTGATATATGTGGATACCCATAAATTAGGTCCAAAACATTATAGACACACTTTAAATATATCCAGCCCACATCTTGTCATTTTTAATCTCTTTAAGTATTAAAAATACAATTATAAAGTTGAAATTTGATAGAAAAGTAAAATAAGATTAAATGCACCTAAGCCTAAATTTCTTTCCCTCCCCCCTATTATCTGGAGTTTAGACTTTTAATTTAATATAATTCTAATCTCTTTAATTTTCTTTTATTTTTATTATTTATTTTTTCGCTGTTTAATTGCAATGTGTTCTTGGTATAGACTTTTCTTTAACTTAGTCCTAATGATTGATTTGAACTTGATGCTATTTCTTTTTTCCCCCTTTTGGTGTGATTAACTAGTGCAGATAGTTTATTTGTAGTTGTATTTCATATTTGACATGTTCACTGCACGTCTCAATCTTTTCTGGTCTTATTGCTAGATTTGTCCTCTGCAACTAACAATTTTAATAAATGCTACATAATCGTAACGTTCTGCGATTTCGGCACAATTTATGTATCAAACTCAAAATATGAAATACGACAAAGAACAAATGTAGTAATAGAGGTACAAATTCTTTTTTTTGGAGTAAAAAAGCAGGGTATATTATTATTGCTTGTCAACTTTCGCTTGTGTAGAAATACGAGACAGAACATTTGAGGGAAAAAGAGGCAGAACGTTTGTACAAAATAGATTACCATAGCATATATCATATAATTTCTTTTTAATAGTGTTCTATATTAGTGATGACGTTAATAGAAGAAGACCTCTATTTTAAACATCTAGATCCACCACTGATTAGGTGGCGATGGAGGATTGAGGTGGATGGTTGTGAAGGCATGTTGCAAATTTGAAAGCTTGAAATAGTCAATTCTATTTTTCTTTTCCAGTATTTCAAACCTTTAGCTTTGCTTATAGCAGAATTTAGAATTTGGAATGTGGGCTGGCATGGAATCAAGAACTTGCTCTGATACCTAGTTGATAGAGATCAGGTGGAGAAAAGGGAAGAAGGGAGAAATTTAGAGAGAAAGAGGGAAGAAAGGGATTGGCATATCCGTGCTCAAATCAATATTTCTTTAATAATCAATATTCAATAGTGTATAATATATAATCTTATAAAAAAAATTGTATAATAGATGATCACAACCTATGCCAAAACATCTATTTATAATAGCCTATAGACTTAGAATACTATTAGGAAACTATCTAAACCAAACCTTTATAGAATAGGAAGCTCAATATTATCTAAATACTCCTAAATATCCCTATTTTGACTTGTCTGAAATATCTTATAAATAAACCTACGAAAATTACATAAAAATATCAAAATTCCAAAATATTCCAAATATTAGAATAGATCCTAGAATCATAATATTAGATAGATACTCTTTCTTCTTCACCCGCATCACCATACTTGAAGTTCTAGATCCACAAGTACAAGATTTGTGCAACAAAATTCTAATTACCCATCACCATGGAGCCCCAAACCTAGGGAGTCAAGTTATCCCTATAAAATTCCATCCAAACCAGTCAGTTGATGGGATCTTAATCCTCAATGATGCAAGATAGAAATTGGAAAAATACTTTTAGAGATATTATTATGATTACGTATCAGATAAAAATTTTATGATACTATCGCTACACGCACACAGACGTACATTGAGCATTGATATTTCCTTACATTTTTGTCGCTGTTGGTTCCTTCTTTCACCCTCCTGGGTTGTCTAAGACTAGTGAAGGGGTTGATTTTTGGCCATTATCTTTCCCTTTGTGTGTTTTTGGCCTAATTTGGAATATTCAAGTATCAATAAGTTGGACATAAGTACTCTAATGTGGAGCAAAGAGTTTTGTGACTTAGGTGCATTGTCTGCTTGTTGAATCTCATCCTTTGTTTTTGAGAGAAACAATGGGCATAGCCCTGGATCAAGCATTAATCAAACGTGGCCAAGACACTTCACAAGTTTCCTTAAACAAAAGAGGCATAAAGGGGGTGCGAGATAATTAAAAACAACAAAGGGGAGGGAGCTTTTGATCAACCCTACATTGGTTAGAAAATTTGCCTCTGTGTTCACCTCTCTGCATCAGTGTTCGATCACTTCACTTCGATTCACTGAGGCCTTGACTTTGCATGATTTCTTAACACTTCTTCAGTACCAAGAAATGAAGATGATTTCTTTGAGGATGAAGATATCATCACCCTCACAAGCGTTTTCCAAATAACATGGGCAAACTTATAGTCTCGCACAAGATGTAAGCCATCTTCATCACTAAGAGAGTATTCCTTACATCTTGGGTCATCAACCAGCCCCCTTGTGAAAATGTATCCATTAGTCAGCAAACAATCATAGGCCTAGAGCCTACACTGTCAAATCACTAAGTCAATTGTTGAACCTTTATATGGTTGAACATCCTGTTGCTCTACCATTTGAATCTTATAGGGCTTTTATATGGTTGGAGTGGCGTTGCACAAGTGTATTAAGGTGATCTTGTATTCCTATTGGAGTCATGAGTAACTTCCGCTCGTGACTTCTGGAACCACAAAGTCTCAATTGTTCAAGCACCTCATCCAATTCCCTCCTTGAGTGGATTTCCAATTAATAAAAAGCCTATTGTGCTGGTTAGTCAAGTTCCTTTGAATGCTTTCTATATGTGCCCGTGCTTCCTTCCCGCTCTTAAAAAGATGACCAAACAAGGTTTTGTTCCAGTGCTTGAGAGCTTGGGTTGGATGATTTAGTAGCATGTACAGGGGCATCTTCCATCTTCCATTTGGTTTTCTTTTAGACATGTTTCGAACCCCTCTTAGGGGAGCCAAACACCTTGAAGCGTAAAAGCTTGAAACTCAAAAGGTAGTTCTAATTTCTCAATAGGGGCATATCCATTTGGGCTTGTAGGAGGGAGCGGTTATTTGAATGGTTTTGAAGCAAGTGCAAAACTTCGCCTTCTAGAAATTGTATGTGGCATTGAGCGTTGCATATACCTCTATCTAGACTGTCATACCATCTTGAATTTGGGTTACTTCCTCTATTCCAAGTAAATTGGGTCCGAGAATTCAAGGTAAATCAATTCATTATTTTCGATCCAATGGCTGAAGGCTCATCTTAACAATTTCTATGTTCATCGATTGATTTATTTTTGTTTAAGTCAGTTGCCAAAATCGAGGGGCGATTATTGACTTATGCAAAGTCTCCTAACTTAGTCCAGGGTTCTTGCTATGGTTTCTTGTGGCGGAAAGAACCCAATTACCACATATGTTAACAACTTAGTGTAACAAACTGGGAGTTAGTTGCAACAACTTCGTTAGCTGTATGGTTGCGAATATCATCAACATGTTGGTTGCTAGTTTTTGTCTCAATCAAAGCTAAAATTGGACGCTCATATTTTCAAAGTAATTCCTTGTGAGAAGAAACTTATTGGTGCACATGGAACATTACACACGAGAATGGTTATTCTTAGAATTTATTCTTGGGTTATTCATTGAACTAGTGTAAGGAGCGTTCAACTTGGGCGCATTCACGCATGAAGCTGAGCTTTGGGAGTTGCCACATAAGGTGGTACCTTTGAGCCTTGTATGTCCATTTGGTTGTCTAATCCCTTATCATTTGGGGAAGAAAAAAATCGAGTGTGCATCTTCATATAGTTGGGATCTTCAGGTATTAGGTCCGGGTGGGAATCATTGTTGAAAACACCTTTGACTTGATGGATCAGTGGAGTGCAATGGAGACAGAGATTCCGAAATTCATTGGTATGACTAGGTGAAGAAAATTAGAGACTCTAGGGTAGGGAGAGCTTTGCAGTGGTCGAGAATTAGCTCGAAGAGGGAAAATCTGGGGGTAGATAGGAAGAAACGGCAGAAGGATAGCGTTTTGGTTAGGTTTAGGGACATAATTATTCTGGTTGAAGCCATTTGAGTTTCTTAGCACTGAAGAAATACTTCCATTTTTGAAATTGGCATCATTTGTGCCTCTCTGCTTAATGCATCAGTATTTTGGATGGAATACTCTTGAGTAATGCTTCTAGGAACAGTTTCCTTATCATGTCTCCACCTTATCCTCCAAAATGTTATCATCAAAGGTTAATTCCTTTTTTTGCGCTCCTCTAGCATAAACTCTGGCCCATTAATATAGGTATCCACATTCGTATCATAATTGGCTTGCAAATTATCCTTATTCTCCATGTCTCCAAGGAAATCAAATCTAGAGGCTTCCATAGAAGGAAATTGCTTGGAAATAGGGCTCTTTGACACTTATTATTAGGAATTTATGAAATTCAAATAATATCTTTGTTAGGTTGGATGTGGGGCCAGTCACCCTAGTCACCCTAGCTCTTCAAGTTGTGTTACTCTCCGCTCTAGCTCTTTCTGTGTTCCCTATAATATAGGAACAAGGGTTTTCTTTCCTAATTGGTTTAGTGGGGTTTGAGCGAGCATCCTTAGTTTTAAGAAGCGCAAGGCGCACTGAGGCGCATGGGGTTCCAAAACGTGAGGCGCACGCATCATGGATGCGAGGCGCACTTCTATGCAAGAATTTTTTAAAATATTTCATACTTCGCAAAGCATATTTTGTAGAAACAAGTTAGATAAATGCATTTAAAATGTGATTAGACATCAATATGACTACTAAAACCGCAAATAACCTTAAGATATGTTATCTTATCATCGTAGTTCCCCAATGCACGTACTTACGGAGTTACGGTGCAAGTTTAGCTCACCTTTTAGCTCCCAAGTAAGGAAAAGAAGAAAAAAGGTAAAGGCAAGGCTAAGAAAAAGAAGAAAAGGGGGAAAGATATAGCTTCGCATTTTTGAGGTGCATCTCATCCCCTCCGAGGCATTGACACGGTAGCCTTAGGCTGAGGCGGGCCTAGGTGCGCCTCAAGTAGGCTTTTTTAAACTAAGCGAGCATCCACGGACCAAATTCTTCAAGGTACTTTGATTTATGTGATAGAATGACTTTTGTGGGGTTTGAGTAGGCGTATTGACGTGCTAGTGTGCTAAGGCTTGAGGATGATCACCCTTGAAGGATAAGAGGGGCAACACTCATTCCTATGGCCTACTTGTCCACATTTGAGACATACAAAACTTAAGTCTTTCATATTGGATTTTCCGTTGAAGGTGAAACTTCAACAGAAGTGGCTTTGATAAGTCCACTTCAACACTAAGGCATGTGAATTTGCCCCTTTCCATGGTGGTTCCGGTTCGATCAGTGCTTACAACCTTCCCTATCTTCACCTTAATAATATTTAGGAACTCATGCTTGAGGTTTTCCACAATGATATTGGGAATTCGGATCCATGCCTTGTCAAACATTTTGATAATTAGGGCATTCCTTTGTGGAAGGCTTAGCCTTTTTCCCAATTCCTTAGTGAGGCAAATCGTAGGGCACCATAGGCCTTTTTTCCCCCAATTTCTTCGTCTTCTGTCTCATAGTCCTCTCCGTCATTGGACTAGGTTGGATTTGCAAATGATTGAAAAATCATATGTGGATTATTCTTTGATTAGTTTGTCTCATAGTCTTCAATCATACATGCCTACTTGCATGTATTTTCTTGTTTCGAGGCATAAGGAATGACATTTGTAGCCTCCCATTCAATCTGTTAACCTCCGATTCAATCTGTTAACCTCCTTGGTTCATGAGGCCACCATTGATTCCTAGTCTTTTTGTTTGGGCGGTTCAGTAAGTTGGAGGAAAGTTCTCTCTTATTCTCTATCAAATCCTGGCCATTGTGTCTTCCATTTTTCGCCCTACTGTTCCTTTCTTCTTCCTTAATGAGCATTTCCATTTCCTTCTTTCATTTCTTTTTGTAAGCACTTGCCTTATGTCGAAGGGAATGCTAGTTTAGTTTGGTTTTACAACGCCACTACCACCATCACCCAGAGCTTAGTTTGGTTTTGTTATTGCCAAAAAACTCATGATTGTTAAAGAGGAGTGGAAGAAGTGGAGCAAAGAAGTCTTTGGTGGTGCAGTTAGTGAATCTTATGGGTGCTTTTCTATCCCTTGGCCTTGAATGGGAAATTAGCTAGTCTGGCTACAGCTGGGATCGATATGAGGAAAGTCTTATACAAAAGAACAAGTTAAGGTCATTTTGATAGAAGGGGTTTTGTGGAGACAAAAATCTTTGGAGCCTTGTGGCTTGAGATAGGTGATAGAAACATGAGATTGTATCATAGGGTGATATTGATCTAATCTCATATGGCTTATTACCTTAATTAGGCTTAATATCACGAAGAGGAATTGAATGGAAGAATGGCATTAAATTTGATCTTGTGTTATGTTGTCACTTACTCCAATATATGTTTAAAATGCGTGCCCAAGTGTGCCTAGGCTTGCAAAAGGCGGAAGCCCACCCTGGTGCGCCTTGGAATAGGTCAGGGTCAGTCCATTCTTAAAGCCCACGCTTCTATGGCTTCAGACTGAGACGCAAAGCTTATGAAGCCCGCACTTTATATATCATAATAGACCATTTCGGCGAAAAAAAAAAAGCCCGTTAAGGGGCCTCGACCCTTTCTTTTCTTTGTGGAAGTCTTTCAATCAGTGACTGGAAGTAAACAAAGCATATTGCTGTTGAACTTGAGTTTGTATTGGAATTCCTAACCTTGGTGACATCAATTCAGTAAGCGGCTAAGTGCTTTATTCTCCTGTCTTCTCTCAGACTTCTTTCTTCATCCTTATCTTTGTTATTCGATGGCCATGAAAGGTTTTTTCTTTGTTCCCCCTTTTTTTTGGCTTCAAGGACGTTGAAAATGGTGCCTCCTGCAGTGCTGCAATCATACCGAACCCTTGCTTTTTTTTGGGCTTCTTAATCTTTTTCCCCCCCTCTCTCTCTCTCTCTCTCTCCCCCCCCATGGCAGACTGGCAGCATGTGTTATGTTTTTGGGTTCAATTTATAGTAGTCCAATTGAGCTGTGTTTAATGGTTTAATTGTATTTGGCCTGGTTTAATTGATTCTCTTTTTTTCCTGGGGGTGGGTGAAAATCACTTATTTGATGCCATTATTTATCTTATTTTCAAAGAAATATGGTTTTGGAACGATTTTCAAGCATTTTTTTTTAGTAGATGTCCGTCTCGCATCTAAAAAGCCCGCGCCTTCGCCTCGAAGCTCGCGCCCTAGGCTCCAGGACCCTTTGCGCTTTTTTGCGCCTCGGCCTTTTTTAATCTAAGGCTCCAATGGACTATGCCCTGGGGGGGTGTTCATTGTTCTAAGATTGGACCAGACCGAAAATCATATAAGAGCTAAGGGGTGAGGATTGACTGTGAATAGTTTGTTCAAACGAGGACCTAACCGATTTGGAATGACTTTGAGAATTGCATAAGTGGGCTTGGTGGGCGAGTGGTGTGGTGGCCAGGCTGGGGCCAGCATGAGGCTGATTCTTTTGGGGCTTGTTGGTGTACGCCTCTTTTGATGCCATATGCTCCCGATTTTTTAGGCCCGTTGTTGTTGGTGCTTTTTAGTGCCGTATAATGATAGTGAGTTTTGGGGGAAAAACTAGTGGTCATAGTGAGTGACCAAGTGGAGATTTTTTTTGTAATAATAAATATGCTAATTGTCATAGCTGAAGGCTTAATGCATAATGTTCACTAGCTTTGTGATTATGAATAATTTTGATATTTGATAAGGAGAACCGACAGTTTGCAGTTTCATGGGGTATTTAATATTTATAGTGAGGAAGAGGCAAAATGAGAGGGAGGGAAGGATTTTTTTTGTTTAAAAAGAGTAATCAAAAAATGCATTAGAAAGACATCGAGGGGATGCTGTCCATGTACAAAAGGGGCCAATTACAAAAATTATTGAGCCCTTAATCTCTCATGCATAATATTATCTACAAAATCCAAAAAAATTCGAATTTTTCCAATCATTAAGCACAAGACTCTAGCTATACACGAGTCTCAAAAAGTAGAGCTTGAAATTTTGATAGGACAAGGCTCTGTCTGAAAATATTTTGACGATTCGTTTCCTTCCAAGTACACCACTAAATGGCAAAAGGAATCATCTTCCAAAAACAAGAAACCCAATTATTCTTCATCCTTTTTCCCTAAGCCACCACCACATCCTTGACTGAAGACGGTTGTACCCAACTAACACCCATCAAGGAGTGCTAAATGCCAAAGAGTCAAAGCCCAACAACAATGAATAAGGAGATGGCCTGCCGTTCCTCCTCCTCAACGCACATAAAACACCTACTAGGCCCATTGAATTTCTTTTAAGCACATCCTCTGTGGGGATCTTTGCTTTAATAGCCGAAGCAAAGAAGCACAGTTTCTTATGTGCTTTAGACATCTAAATGGCAGAAACAAGAAAATCGGGAGCATTTTCACTGGGGATGTCGGCGGATCTGATTCAGATCGGATATTGTAACATCTGAATCCGCATCCAATTATATTTGGATTTGAAAATCCGATCCGAATCCGATCTGGCGGATCGAATAAGAACTTTCGGATCCGGTCCGAGTCGGATCGGAGTCGGATTTAATATGATTCGAAATAATTCCTTTTGTCACGAAATAATTTTATATAATTTTTTTATATTCTATCCATCTATCGATGTGGTAATGTGTGTTCGTATATCCTATTAACCGAATCCTGAACATTTAAGCCAAATGAAGAATAAAAGAAGGAACATATTTCAAGCTCAATAAAACGACAATATGTTCCAATAATTACAAGTCTTAAAAATTATGGGATACATATGAAATATCGTAAATAACATGTCCAACTCATAAAAGAAAAAAAATGAAGAGTTCAAATCCTTTAGTTGCTTCATATAGCCCTTCTTCTCTATTGGTCTCCGACTAGGGGCATATATATAATGATATCTATACGTATTATATGTATGGAGCTGAGATTTTCATTAGAATTAAGTGTTACAATATAATTTTGATCATATCACTCATCTATATATTCCTGTCTCTTTATCTCATCGTGTCTATTCCATTTGCATTGTCATCACAGCCATAGTAATATCAGGTACATTGCCCAATTGATCCCCATTAACTCTTTCATTGGCATTCAAGTTGCAAAAAGTGAAGATTGAAGGATTTGTTGTAGATGTTTGTAGAAACTGAACACTCATTACAATATAATACATCAATTCAGATCAACCCCAAAAAATGATCAAAATCAACAATCTTCTCACATCCCAAAATGGCAAAACCCAAAGTCTAACTTCTCTTGTTGTTAACCCCAAAAATCTAAACAATACTCCAAGTCAAAAAAATATATATTTAGATTTTATTGTGTGAATTGTTAAATTAAGGAGAAAAATGAGATGTGAACTCACGGGAAACCAGAGAGGGACGATGAAATGCTTGTCATCGGCGTTGTAGAAACCGACAAGAAGATAGAGGCTCAGAGAGAGAGAGAGAGAGAGGAGTTGGAGTGTGGAGCCAAGGATTGAGGAGGGACTACTCTGATAGCCCAACTAGCGAGTAGCGAGAGGCTGAGAGAGACTAGCGAGAGCAACTGGTTAAGTGGCGAGGAGAGAGAGAGCAACTGGGAGGAATATTATGGTTTTTAACGTTTTAATATTACCCAAAAAAAAAAGAGCTGACCAAAAAAAAAAAAAACCACTGGGTTGGCATGGCAACTTTGCGGTAGGAGGGAAGGGTGGGTATATTCGGTAGGTTTTATTTCTAAAAATTTTAAAATCTAAACTTAAATTTTAAATTTGAAATTTTTTAAAAATTAATCGGATCGGATTAAAAGTCGGATCAGATTTTATCCTTCCTTCAAATTCGATCCGAATCTGACTCAGATTCGGATTATTTTTATCAGATTCGGACTCGAATTTTTCTGTCTCAGATTCGAATCGGATAATTTTGCCTTGGATCGGATCGGATCGGATCGGATCGGATTTGCTCCGAATTCGGATATAACTGCCATCCCTAATTTCCACCGTTGTGGAGCCTTTGACAGAAATTGGTGATGGTGAAAAAACTTTTGGGGTCAAATGGTGAAACGATCTTATCAATGCCCTCAAGTAATACATTCATCTTAGTCTTGCACGGTAGCATCTTTTAAAAGTGTCGTCCTGAAAAGAATAGGAAATTGAATCTTGAGAGGTTGATCCTCGGCTCCCTGCATGGCCACACCAAACATCATGTCAAAAAAGCACCCTAGACCCATTCTTCACTTCAAAATGTACCAAGGATTTGAAATGTTTCGAACCGGCTGAAATAGACCAACAACCCATGCATGAGCAAAGGGGCTTGTTTTGGTCCACCAACCCAGAATATCAACCCCATATTTTGATATGATGGCATTCCTCTAAAGAGCATTCTCCTCTTTAGCAAAGCACCAAAGCCACTTAGTCTTAAGAGCTTCTTTCATGTGACGAAGAGGTCTTATGCCTAGCCCTCCTTGCTTGGAGCGACAAACTTCTCTCCAATTAACTCAATGGAAGCCACTATTGGTTCCATTGTTAGACGAAAGAAAATCTCTCGTAATTTTCTCCATAAGATTGGTAATGCTAGGAGGGATAGTGAATAAGGACATGAAATAAATAGGGTGACTCCATACTGTACTCTTCAATAAAGTCAACCTACCCCTTATGGACAAAAGCTTTGGTTTCCACCTTGCCAATTTCTTATTGAACTTTTCCATAATGCGATCCTACAGTATTTTGCTCTTGAAAATTGCGCCAAGGGGGAGGCTAAGATAAGACGATAGTGGGGGGTCCAGCAAGGGCATCGGGGGTCCACTTGGGAGCCGCTGGTCCCTGGTCTCCGGGAGCTGCTGACGCCCCTTTGTGGGCATCTTCTGTTTCTTCCCTGGCCGGTTATCACGCATGTGATTCTTCTTGTGGGTGGCTCGTCTGGTGTAATGCTAGGAGTGTGGGGGTTGGAGGGTTGGTTGGCCGGCCGGTTCTGTTACCGACGGTATCTTTCTCGTTGGGTAAAGTCCGCTGGAGTCGGCTTGCCGATTTTTCCTCCTCTTCCTTTCTTTCTCAGATCTCTTGCCAGTGTGTGCTTCTCGTCCTCAGCTGGTGCATCTGCCTGGTTAATCGGCTAATCAGCGTTTTCTATTGCTGGCCGCACATTTCCACTTGCATTCTGATGGGATAGCTGAAAAGCAACTGTAGCAACAACCTCTTCCTCTTTCCTCCATGTGCAAGTGGCCTAATTAGAGCTAATTAACATGTTCAAGCTTGAGTTTAGCCTCAGCAAGTAAGCTCCGTAGCTTTGAAGGGTTGGGGATGTTGGAACTGTGGTTCATGGGATGGGTTTGCTGCTGTTATTATGGCAGATAATGCAGCCATTTGGGCAGGGTCTCAACCAAAGGTGCAGGAAAGCCCTGTAATGGCAGTTAAGGAGTTGGATAGATTTACTTAGGTGCACACTAGTGTGGATACCACAGGTGACAATGGGGATAAACAGTTTGCGTCCAATGGTGTTGGGTTAATTGGTGTTGTCACAGGAGTTGATTTTGGGACAACATTCTCTTCTCTTATTTCACAGGCTAAGAATTGCTTGGCTCTTTCGTGATCAACGCAAAATATGGGATCAATGAGTTGGGTTGGTGGAGTAAGAAGAGTTCTTATTCTCACGGTTTTGGTTGTTGGAAATCTATCTTGGCAGGTCTTGGGCGTTTCAAATCTTTAGTGCATTTTGAGGCGAAGGATGGCTCAAGGGTGTTATTTTGGCATGATGTTTGGTGCGGGGATCGACCTTTAAAGACTCTTTTTTCCGATCTTTTTAAGATGGTTCGTTTGAAGTATGCCACGGTACCAGAAGTAGTTTCTTGGAATGGTGACATTAGCCATTGGAATTTGTCTTTTGTGAGGAGTCTTAATGATTGGGAAGAGGATGATATTTGTAATTTGTTAGCTGTACTTGCTGGCAAAGAGGTTTTATCCCAAGGGAAGGATGAGATTGTGTTTCTTTGCTTGGGCAGCCACCATAGGCAAGATTCCTACGGATGACATGCTTAAAAAGAAGAAATTTTAGAGGTCCAAGTAGATGCTCCATGTGTTTGGAGGAGGAAGAAATTGTGGATCATCTCATTGTACATTGTCGGTGGGTTTCTTCGCTTTGGGATTTATCTCTCTCTCTAATGGGGATTATTTGGGTTCAACCTTCTAATGTGAGAGATGTGGTAGTGGCTTGCAGGAGAAGGATGAAGAAGAGTTGGGTCTTTGGAGTTTGGAATATGGTTCCTGTGGCTATTTGGTGGGCTACTTGGAAGGAGAGGAATCGTCGTATTTTTGAGGACAAAGCCTTATTGTTTCAAGAATTTAAGCTCTATTTTTTGAAGTGGTTGTATCGTTGGAGTGTTGGGCTCAGTGGTAACAAGAATTTAAATTTTTTGGCTTTTGTAGATTGCATTATGGATGAGAGCTTAAGGGCATAATGTTTTTGTATTTGCCCCTTTTGTACACGGGTGGCATCCCCTTGGTGTCCATTTAATAGACCTCTTGATTACTTGCCAAAAAGAAAAAAGATATAGGGGTGTATCTCTACTTATCTTTCATAACTCTTGTTGACTATACCTTAGAGAACTTCAGTTCGACTTCTACAGTACTTCAATGGGGTGGTCCTGTTTAGTCTTAGGGAACTCATGCAGGATGTTGTCGCCCCATATTGGTCTTTTTTGGGTTTCTTTGTTGACTTGTTCTCTTGTAATTGGAGATACTATCGTCTTTTATGGTGATTAATGTGAACAAAATTTTTTAATCTCTGGTTTGAGATTTAATTTGTCAAAGAGCTGTATCTTTTCCATTGGGGAGACGCTGCCTAGATGATGGGTGCATTGCTTACTTTAGCGAGCTTGATTGCTTTCCTAAGTAGGGGTTTTAAGACATCAATAGATTTAATATTAAGGCCATTGAAAAATTCATTAGTGAAAGAACACTTGCTACATTGGATAAGATTAGGAATGAAGTTATCAAAGAAAAAGTAGGGGTGACGTCCATAGAGGATAATAAGAAAGAAGCAAAATTCAGATGGTTTGATCATATCAAGAGGAGGGATATGAATGCAACTGTATGGAAGTGTGGAAGGATTGACGTTCTGGATTATAAGAGGGGTAAAAAAAGTTCAAAGAAGAATTTGAATGAACTGATTGGACAAGATACACTTGAGACTTAAAGATATGAGTTTTTGGATGTTTAGAAATAGAGTGGTAGATCTAAAATAGCTACTCGTCTTTACTCCTTGTTCTAATCACTTAGCGTACAATGATGTTATTTGACTCGTATATTATGTAATAGGGTTGATCTTTGGCAACCTCCTAGTTCATTTAGTGTCATTGTGTGCTTCTAGTTTGTTTATTTTATTTATTTATTTATTTGCATTTAATTTAATGTTGCTTGCTATATTTGTTTAATGCTTTTAATTTCGCATTTGTTACAAAGGGTTTCAACTCACAAAATGTTTTCAGAAAAACCTCTTTTTTGGGTCTCTTGGAATTGACCTCTGTTTGCACGTGTACTTGTAGGGATAAAGTTGGGATCTTGTTAGACCCCGTGAAAGTAGGGCCCACACTGGGATAGTTGTTCTTGTTGTTGTATAGATTATGTCTTCTCAACTCCCCCCCGGTTTACGGGAAAAGAATGTTCCCTTTCAGAAAATGAATCCCTTCCGCTCCCAAAAAAAGGAGAATGAGTCCCTTCCCTCGGAAGATTAATTGAGATTTGAGAGACTACCAATTCAATTGGATTTTTTCTTCCCTTTTATGTTCCTTTGGGTGGGGGAGGCAACCTAAGGCAAGAGCTTCATGTGATATTTTTTAGGGGAAGGATCTTCATTAATAGATGCTTTATGTTGCAAAAGGGGTTCGTAGGGGGACCATGTCTATAGCTAAGGACTTATTGGTCCAAGAGCATTTCAGTGGTCGGGCTAATCCTTCTTGCCCTTGCATTGTTCAATATGAAAATCGGGAAGAAAGGTCTGGTTGGGTGTTGGAGCATATTCTGGTGTTTTGTGAGAAGATGGGTCTTGCTGAGGAAGGCAATGAAACTAAGGTGTTTGATTTTCTGGCTGCTTTAGAGGCAACTAGGAAGAAAGCGACAATGAGGGTCAACGAGGAGGTGGAAGTTGGAGAAGTTCGAGAGAGGACAGTGTGTCATGGGGGAGAACATTAAGATTTTATCCTAGAATGTGAGGGGGCTGAAGTGGCCTAATAAGATGGGAGATGTCCGATGGGTGCGATGCAATTATTTTTGTGATATGGCTATTCTTCAGGAATCTAAAATGGAAGATGTTAATCATCCTATTGCTATTAGCCTTTGGGGTCGTCCTCCCGTAGATTGGATTTTCTTATCATCTATTGGTCGATCTGGTGGTATTATTGTCATTTGGGATTCTCAGGTTTTAAGAGTTAGTTGACTCCAAGATTGGGTCTTATAATGTTTGTTGCAAGTTGAAGTCCTTGATAGATCATTTTGTGTGGGGTCTTATTAGTGCTTATGGTCCAAATGATGACAATTTAAGGCTTGAGTTATTTGATGAGTTGAAGCTCTTAATGTATGAGTGGGATATTCCATGGTGTTTAAGGGGCGATTTCAATGTTGTTGTGAGATCTCCATCTGAAAGGTCTATAAGAGGTTGATAGTCTTATGCAATGGTGGAGTTTTCCAACTATATCATTTCTTGTGACCTCATCGACCCTCCATTGGAAGGTGGCCGATTCACTTGGTCTATCCATGACGATGTTCGAGTGTTATCTCGCATTGATCGTTTTCTCTTCTCTGTTGAGCGGGAAGGCCATTCTCAGGAAGTGCATCAAGTTATTCTTCCTAAGATAACGTCGGGTCATTTTCCAATTCTTCTTTAGATGTGTGCATATATATATATATATGTACACACACACACACACACACACACGTGTGTGTGTGTATGTGTGTGTGTATACATATATGTACATATATATGTGTGTGTGTATATATATATGTGTGTGTGTGTGTGTATGTGTGTGTGTGTGTGTGTGGGAACATACATATTTATATGTGTGTGTGTGGGGGGGATGATTTCAATGCTTCTGGTACCTCTACATGCATGTGGGTAGGAAGCTTTGTGCTAACCTGCTGGTCCAACCCTACAACCCTGGTGAACTCCCTCACATCTCCGGCGCTGGTCATCTTCTCTCTCATCGTCGGCACTGCCACCACCACTGTTGTTCACCTTCTAGAAAGTAGCCAGTGGCTCTTCTCACTCTCTCTCTCCGGTGACTGGCATGAACCCTTTCCCCTTCTCTCTCTATGTGCATGCTCTAGGTGGCTGGTGAGGTTCAGGGTGCCCAGAGTGGTCATCAGAGGTCCACTTGAGGTCCGCTGGACTTGGGGTCTGGGAGCCGTCGGCCGTCCCCTTCGCCGATTATCCTTTGGCTTTTCGGGTCTCCCTTTGTTGTTTCTTCAAATCTGTACGCCGGTGGAGGGATAAGGTGTTTTCAGTCATGGATTTGGGTTGCTCGACAATTTCTGTCACCGCCGGTGAGTTTCGTGGTGGTTTTCCAGTCGCCAGAGAATTTTTCGGTCACCGGAATCTCGACGGAAATTCCCCAAGTCACTTTTTTAGGGTCAGAATCAGCCGTTTTCTCTCATGGTGGTGCTACTATCTCCGCGGTGGAGGAGTTGCATCTCGTAGATCGCTTACCAGCTACGAGTGTGCTAGTTTACTCTCGTAGGAAGAAGCTTGGAAAGACTATACTCGTTGTCGATTCTCGGTTGGGTTCTCCTAAGATGGAGGAGTTGGGAGGACCTTCTTTGTTTGGGAAAGTTTTGCATCAAACTGAGACTCAAGGTCTATTTATTCAGGGAATATTTGTGAAGGTTCTGCGTGGGTCTTGGAAAGAATGATCTTTTTTTATAAGAAGATGGGTGTGGCCATTGAAGGTAAAGAAATGGAGTTTCTTTCTTTTCTTGCGTCGCCGGAAGCAAATAGAATGAAAGGTGGTCAAAATACAAAAACGTTATGCCCTTAGAATTTCTCCCGAGCTCCCCAGCCCGTTCCTCTCCCTCGCCGGCCACCACAGTCGGGCCACGCCGTTGTTGCCGCCGTACCACCTTCGCTGGTCATTGGTGGGCCAACCAGACGCCATCTTCTCACGGCTACCTTCCGTCTCTCTCTTCTTTTTCACTGTTTCGGGCCACCCAGGTTCACGAACCTAGCTGGCCTGTGAAGTCCGGCTGCCGTGAGTGGCCATCGGAGAGTTACCTGAAGTCCGGTGGACTTTGGGTCTTTGGGAGCCGCCGGTCGCCGGTATGGTGGTTTTCGAAGGATTACTACTGTTTTACTAGGTTTTGAGCGGTGTGGGTTCGCCGGCCTTTTCTGTCGCTGCCGGTCAGCTCGCCGGCTTCTTCCGGTCGCTGGCGAATTTTCCGGCCGCCGGAACCTCGTCGGAATCTTTCCAGCTTTTCTCTTCCGGCGTGTTTTCCCCAGTTTTGTCCGTTGGCGCTGCTGTGGGCTTCGGTCAGCCACGGGTAAGTGGTGTTCTGCTGCTTCTCTTGTTGTTTCCTCCCCGGGCAGCCCATTTCACGGCTGCATAGCAGGGACCGCTTGTCCTTTTGCTTTGTGCTCTTTTGTTTCTTCTGGCGAAGAAGCTGTATTGCCCGTTATCGGATCATGTATGCCGTTGTGAGAGTGGAAGGGAAGATCCTGGAGGTGTTTTGGGGGTGATGGAGGCCCTTTTCCTTTTAAGGTTTCGGAGGCTAGTAGGAAAAAAAAGTCTTTTATCCGGTTGAGCCTCCAGGAGTTTCGCTGGTTGGCAGTACAAGTGGTCAGTTTCTATTTCTCAAAGGGAGAGCCATTGTGGTTTAAAACTTTCAGGTGGGGTTAGAGGTGCCTGTTGCTTCAATTGAGGAAGAATAGCAAAGGTAGATTCATTGTTCTTTCTCTGCTGGGCAACGGTGGGCAGGTTAGGTCAGTGATTTTTCCTGAGGGAGCCAAGGCAGAGGGATGGTACAAGGTGACAATGATTCTTAAGAAGATGTTGATTGAGGGTCATAAGAAGCCCCCTCCCCCACCAAGGAAGGGAATGTTTCCTTCCAGAGTTCCGGTGAGTAGGGATAAGTCTTTTGCTAATGTGGTGCGAGGTCATCCGGGTGGCTCTTTGAATTCGCCTTTGAAGGGGTGGAAGTGTAGGGATTGTGGTTCTTCGGATGTGTGTGCTGCTGTGATTGGTGAAGATCACGATCTTCTCAGGGATGCGTTGAAACAGAAAGTCTCCTTCAAAGACAATGCTATGGACGTGATGTTGCCTCCTAAGAAGGATGCTGCGAAGGAGCTTCTGGTGGCTCCGACTCCCTGCGCTAACCAATTCAACGTATTGAGAGACATGTTGGAGAACGATCTGTCATCTGAGAGGAGGTGTAAGTCACACGACAGCTCTGTGTGGGCCACTCCGTGTGCCTCAAGGATTCTTGAATCACCGTTGGAGGTGGTGGAGGAGGAATTGTATCCTACAGATGGTTCACCATCTACTAGTGTGCTTGTTTACTTGCGGAGGAAGAAGTCCCGGAAGGCTAATTTAGTCGCTTCTAAGGCGGGTTCTCCTTTTGTGCAAGAGAAGGGAGGGCCTTTATCGTTTGAGGAAGCTCTACGTCAAGCCCACCCGCTTGAACTGGATGGTGCTGCATTACCCGGTTCTTCTGATTCAGGGAATGCTACTGAAGGGTCAGCGTGGGTCTTGGAAAGAATGGTCTTTTTTTGTAAAAAGATGGGTCTGGCCATAGACGGGAGAGAAATGGAGTTGCTTTCCTTTCTTGCATCGTTAGAAGCAAATAGATTGAGAAGGGAACAATCGGTTGAAGCTAGTATGGGGGATGAGGGTGGAAGGGTTAGGCTGGTTTCAGATGGGGCCAACCATTAAATTGATTGCGTGGAATGTTAGGGGGCTCAATTGTCCAAATAAGCGGGGGGTGTGAAGTGGGTGTTACGGTCTTTTGCTTCTCATGTGGCTATTCTCCAAGAGTCTAAGTTGGAGGTGGTTAGCCGGCAGGTAGTGATTAGTTTGTGGGGCCGTCGACCGATTGAGTGGTTATTCTTACCTTCAGTGGGTCGATCAGGAGGTATTATTGTCATTTGGGACTTGGAACTCGGTGATTCTCGTATTGGGTCGTTTTCGGTGTGTTGTAGGTTTAAGTCTCTGGAGGACAATTTTGAGTGGGGTTTGATTGGGGTATATGGGCCTAATGACGACTACTTGCGACGGGCTTTTTTTGAGGAGGTGTCGCTCTTCATGTCTTCTTGGGACATCCCGTGGTGTTTGGGTGGGGATTTTAATGTCATTAGGTTCCCTTCAGAGAGATCCTCAGGGGGTAGGTCCTCTTGGACAATGAGAGAGTTCTCTAATTTTATTTATTCTTGCAACCTTGTTGACCCTTTTTTAGAAGGGGCTCGCTTCACTTGGTCTAGTCATGAGGAGGTCCCGGTGTTAAAAAAGAACTCAACTTGTTGAATAGGAAGTGTTTTGGCTCGTTTCATTTTGGCAAGAAAACTCAACTTGTTGAAGACCAAGCTCAAACAGTGGAATAGGGAAGTGTTTGGCCATTTAGAGTTCAAGATGGGTAGTCTGGTGGATAAAGTGAAGCGTTTTGACGAGAAGGAGCAGCAACAGTCTCTCTCTTGGGCGGATAGGTTTGAAAGATTGGGAGTTAAGAAAGAACTCTCTATGGTGCGAAAATCTATTGATATCTTTTGGCGCCAAAGAGCAAAGCAACAGTGGATTGAGGATGGTGATCGAAATACCAAATTTTTCCCCCAGGTGGCAATCGGAGAAGAAGGTTTAATGCTATTCATCAAATTCAAGTTGATGGCGAGTCCTATGGTGATGCTGCCTCAGCCAGAAATGCGATTGTCAAGTTCTATGAGAACGTGTATCATGAAGATCAATCATCTAGGTTCTTTTTTGATGGAATCGCTTTTGCCTCTATTAGCCCGGAGGATGCTAGCGATCTGATGAAAGACTTTACTGAAGATGAAGTGTGGAAGGCCATCTCTGAGTTAGGAAATGAGAAAGCTCCAGGACCAGATGGGTTCAATATAGCTTTTTTTCAGCATTGTTGGCCTATTATCAAGGGGGAGATTATGGGATTTTTTGCTGATTTTCATAAGAAGGGTGTGTTCGAGAAAAGTTTAAATGCTACTTTTATTACCTTGATTCCCAAGGTGGCTGGTGCTGATGATATTAAGTCCTTTAGTCCTATTAGTTTAGTAGGAAGTGTTTATAAGATTCTTGCCAAAGTCCTCGCGTCAAGATTGAGGAGAGTGGTTGGAAAAGTTGTGGGTCCATCGCAGCACGCTTTCGTTCCTGGTCGTCAAATTTTGGATGCAGCCTTGATTGCGAATGAATGTATTGACTCTTATATCAGATCTGGGATGTCTGGTGTCCTTTGTAAGCTTGACATTGAGAAGGCTTACGATCATGTCTCTTGGAGTTTCCTCTTGGCTATTCTTGAGAAAATGGGCTTTCCAGACAAGTGGAGGAAATGAATCTCCTTTTGCATTTCTACTGTGCGCTTCTCTATTTTAGTTAATGGAGAAGCTTTTGGTTTCTTCTCAAGCTCAAGAGGCTTAAGGCGCCTTTATTATTCATTTTGGTTATGGAGTCACTCAGCAGGTTGGTGATTAAAGCAGGTGAGGAAGGTTTCCTAAATGGGTTTCGAATTACTAATCCTCACACTGAGGGTTTGTTGATTTCTCACTTGCTCTTTGCCGATGATACCCTCGTTTTTTGCAAGCCGGACGAGAGTAACCTGGGCTACTTAAGGTGCAACCTTCTTCTGTTTGAGGCTATGTCGGGTCTAAGGGTAAACCTCTCCAAAAGTGCACTCATTCCAGTGGGTGATGTGCGCAATGTTCATGACTTGGCTCGCTTTTTTGGATGCAGAGTTGATTACTTGCCTTCTTCTTATCTTGGCCTTCCTCTTGGTGCTCCATATAAGAGCATAGCGATTTGGGATCCAATTATCGAGAGGTTTCATAAGAAGTTGGCAGGCTGGAAGTCAAAGCTTTTGTCCAGAGGTGGTAGATTAACTCTTTTGAAGAGCACTTTGAGTAGTCTGCCCATCTACTTCATGTCTTTATTCACTATCCCAGCTAGCATTGCTAGTCGGATAGAGAAGATCATGAGAGATTTTCTTTGGAACTCCAATGAGAGGGTAATAGCCTCCGCTGGGTCAATTGGAATGAGGTTTGTGGTCCTAGTCAGCAGGTTGGTCTTGGCATAAGACCTCTTCGTCTTACGAATGAAGCGTTGAAGACCAAGTGGTTGTGGAGGTTTGCTAAAGAGGATGGTGCCATGTGGAAAAAGGTGATTGAGGCAAAATATGGGATAGATGTGTTCGGTTGGTGGAGTAAGAAGAGTACTTCCCCTCATGGGGTTGGTTGTTGGAAATCTATCCTAGCTGGTCTTGAGCGTTTCAAATTCTTAGTGCATTTTGACGTGAGGGATGGATCAAGGGTATTTTTTTGGCACTATGTTTGGTGTGCAGACCATCCTTTAAAGAATCTTTTTCCTGATCTTTTTAGGATGGCTCGGCTTAAGAATGCCACGGTTAAAGAAGTTGTCTCTTGGAATGGGGAAGTTAGTCACTGGGATTTGAATTTTGTTAGGAATCTTAATGATTGAGAAGAGGATAGTGTTTGTCATTTGTTAGTCGTTCTTGCTGGTAAAAAGGTTTTGCACCAAGGCAATGATGAGATTGTGTGGCCAACAGGTTCTAGGGGTTCCTTTTCTGTCAAGAGCTTTTGCTTCACACATTTTGAAGAATTGGACGGTTGTGTTTTTCCCGCTAAGTCCATTTGGAAGTCCAAAGCCCCCACAAAGGTGTGTTTCTTTGCTTGGGCTGCCACCTTAGGTAAGATTCCCACAGACGATATGCTTAAGTGTAGAAATTTTAGAGGTCCAAGTAGATGCTCCATGTGTTTGGAGGAGGATGAAACCGCGGATCATCTTCTTGTACATTGTCGGTGGGTTTCCTCGCTTTGGGCTTTATCTCTCTCGCTTATGGGGATTAGTTGGGTTCAACCTTCTAATGTGAGAGATGTGGCGGTGGCTTGGAGCAGAAGGATGAAGAAGAGCTGTGTCCGCGAAGTTTGGGGCATGATTCCTTCGGCTATTTGGTGGGCTACTTGGAAGGAGAGGAACCGCCGTATTTTCGAGGACAAGACCTTGTCACTTCAAGATTTCAAGCTCTATTTTTTGAGGTTGTTGTATAGTTGGTGTATGAGGTTTAGTGACAAAGAGTTAACTTTTTTGGCTTTCATTGATCGTATAATGGATGAGAGTTCAAGGAGCTAATGCTTTTGTAATGCCCTTTTGTACATGGGTGACATCCCCTTAGTGTCCTTTTATTATATATCTATGATTACCTACCCAAAAAAAAAAAAAAAATAGAATGAAAGGTGATCAGTTGGTTGAAGAGAGTATGGGGATGTAGTCGCAAGGGATAGGTTGTTCTCGGATGGCGCCAGCCGTTAATGTTCTTGGTTAGAATGTCAGGGGGCTCAATTGTCGAATTAAGCGAGGGGATGTTAAGTGGGTGTTGCGTACTTTTGCTTGCGATGTTGCCATTCTCCAAGAATCCAAGTTGGAGGTTGTTAGTCGTCCGATAGCGATTAGTCTGTTTGGTCGTCGCCCAGTTATGTGGCTTTACTTACCTTTTGTGGGCCGTTCAGGAGGCATTATTGTCTTTTGGGATCCTCAAGTCTTGGAACTTGTTGGCTCTCGCATTGGGTCGTTTTCTGTTTGTTGTAAGTTTAAGTCTTTTGGAGGACAATTTTGAGCTGGGTCTGATTGGGTATATGGGCCTAATGACAACTATATGCGACTGGCTTTTTTAGAGGAGAGTTCTTTAGTTTCATTGATTCTTGCAATCTCATTGATCCTCCTTTGGAAGGTGCACGCTTTACTTGGTCCATCCATGAGGAGGTTTTTGTGTTATCTCCCATTGACCGATTTCTCTTCTCGGTTGAGTGGAAAGATCACTTCCAAGGTGTTCATCAAGTTACCCTTTTGAAAATCACTTCAGATCATTTTCCCATTCTTCTTTGGGTTGGGGAAGCCTCTAGAGGTAGATGTCCTTTTAAATTCGAGAATATATGGCTTGAGGTGGAAGACATTAGCGACCTTGTCAGATCTTTTTTGGGATGAACTGGATGTTACTGGCCCCTCGAGTTTTCTTTTGGCAAAGAAACTGAACTTTTTGAAGAACAAACTTAAACAGTGGAACAGGGATGTGTTTGGCCATTTATAGTTTAAGATGGCTAGTTCGATGGAAAAGGTGAAGTTCTTAGATGAGAAAGAGCAGCAACAGATGTGAAGATCTATTCATATTTATTGGCTCGAAAGAGCAAAGCAACAATGGATTGTGGATGGGGATCACAGTGCAAAATTTTTCCACCCGGTGGCAAATAGGAGAAAAAAGTTTAATGCTATTCGCAAAATTAAAGTGGATGGTGAGCTTTATGTTGATGCTGCCTTGGTCAATAATGCAATTGTTCACTTCTATGAAAATCTGTATCATGAAGATCAACCATCAATGATTTTTCTTGATGGTATTGCTTTTGCCTCTATTAGTTATGATGATGCTAGGGATCTTGGAAAAGATTTTGCTGAAGATGAAGTCTGGAATGCCATCACTGAGTTAGGCAATGAGAAGCTTCAGGGCCAGATGGATTCAATATATAGCTTTTTTCTAGCGTTGTTGGTCTGCTGTCAAGGGGGAGATTATGGTTTTTTTTGCTGACTTTCACAATTAGCGTGTCTTTGAGAAAAGTTTAAATGTTACTTTTATTAGTTTGATTTCCAAAGTGGCTAGCGCGGATGATATTAAGTTTTATTTAAGATTCTTGCCAAGGTCCTCGCTTTAAGATTGAGGAAACTTGTTGGAAAAGTTGTGGGTCCCCCACAACATGCTTTTGTTGCTGGCCCTCAAGTTTTGGATGCTGCTTTGATTGCAAATGAGTGCATTCATTCTTATATCAGATATGCGATTTCGGGTATCCTAGGTAAGCTTGACATTGACAAGGCTTACGATGATGTCTAACAAGTGGAGGAATTGGATCTCTTTTTGTATTTTCACTGTGCGCTTCTCCATCTTGATCAATGGTGAAGCATCTGGTTTTTTCTCAACTTCAAGAGGTCTAAGGCAAGGTGACCCTTTGTCGCCTTTATTGTTCATTTTGGTTATGGGGACTCTCAGTAAGTTGATATCCCATTTGCTCGTTGTCAATTATACCCTTGTTTTTGCATGCTGGACGAGAGTAATTTAGGTTACTTAAGATGCATCCTTCTGCCTTTTGAAGCTAAGTCTGGTCTAAGGGTCAACCTATCTAAAAGTGCACTCATTCCTGTTGGCAAGGTGCCTAATGTTGATGATATTGCCTGTCTCTTGGGGTGTGGAGTTGATCATATGCCTTCTTCTTGCCTTGGTCTTCCTCTTAGTGCTCCTTATAGGAGCATAGCTGTTTGGGACCCAGTTGTTGAGAGGTTCCATAAGAGATTGACAGGCTGGAAGCCTAAGCTTTTGTCTAGAGGGGGTAGATTAACCCTTTTGAGGAGCACTTTGTGTAGTCTGCCTATCTACTTCATGTCTTTATGCACCATCAAATAGCCAAAGGAACCATGTTCCAAATTCCATGAACTCAACTCTTCTTCATCCCTCTTCTCCAAGCCACTACCACATCTATCACATTAGAAGGTTGAACCCAACTAATCCCTACAAGAGAGAGAGATAAATTCCAAAGCGAAGAAACCCACCGACAATGAAAGGAGAGAAATTGTTGTATTTTGAGGACAAAGCCTTGTCGTTTCAGGATTTTAAGCTCTATTTTTTGAGGTTTTTGTATAGTTGGAGTTTCGGGCTTAGTGGTAACAAAAATTTAAATTTTTTGGCTTTTGTCGATTGCACTATGGATGAGAGCTTAAGGGCATAATGTTTTTGTATTTGCGCCTTTTGTACATGGGTGGCATCCCCTTGGTGTCCATTTAATATACTTCTTGATTACTTACCAACATAAAAGAAAAATGATTTCAATGCTTCTGGTTCTCCTAGTTTTATCTTTGGCTAAGAAGTTGAATTTCCTCAAGTCTAAGCTAAAGGAATGGAATAGAGAGGCTTTGGTCACTTAGACACTATGCTGGGTGCCCGTGTTGATAAGATCAAGGTGTTGGATGCTAAGGAGCAACTTCAGTTCCTTTCCCTTGGTGAAAGAATTGAGAGGCTGGCGGTTAAGAAAGAGCTTTCTTGAGTACGAAATTGGATTGACATCTTTTGGAGGCAAAGAACCAAACAAGAGAAACAAGATTGGATTCATGAGGGCGATCGGAATACTGAATTTTTTTCCCAGAGTGGCCAATAACAGAAGAAAATTCAATGCAATTCATAGCGTTTATGTGGAAGGGGTGTGTTTTAGTGACACTTGTTCGGTGAAAGGGGCCATTCTTCAATTTCTTTGATAAGCTCCACCGTGAAGGTCATCAGGGGAGGCCGCTCCTGGAAGGGATTTCGTATAAGTCTATCTTGTCTGCTGATGCATGTGATCTGGTGAAGGAGTTTTTAGAGGAAGAAGTTTGGAATGCCATGAATGACCTTGGTAAGGAGAAAGGCCCCCCTGACGGCTTCAATATTGCTTTCTTCCAACATTGTTGGAATATTTTCAAGGGGAGATTATGGTTTTATTTTCTGAGTTCCACTCAAAAGGTGTTTTTGAGAAAAGCTTAAATGCCACCTTCATTAGTTTGCTCTGTAAAGTGGCTGGGATGAATGATATTAATAAGTTCAGAACCATCAGCTTAGTGGAGAGTGTATAAGATTCTTGCTAAAGTTTTGGCGTCTAGATTGAGAACTGTTGTGGATAAAGTGGTTGGGCCAAGTCAGCATGCTTTCATTCATGGTCGTCAAATCCTGGATGCTTCTTTAATTGCGAACGAGTGCGTTGATTACTATCTCAGAAGTAACTAATCGAGAGTTCTTTGTTAGCTTGATATTGAGAAATCTTATGACCATGTTTCTTGGGATTTCCTTTTGAAACTCTTGAGAAAATGGGCTTTCCTAGCAAGTGGAGGAGTTGGATTTTCTTTTGTATTCTCACCATTCGCTTCTCGATTTTGATTAATGGTGAAGTGTCAGGTTTCTTCTCAAGTTCGAGAGGGTTGCGTCGAGATGACCCAATATCCCACTTGTTATTCATTCTGGATTTCTGGTCATGGAGACCCCTGGTAGGTTAGTGATCAAAGCTTGTGAGGTTCTTTTGTTAGAAGACTTTCATGTTGGCAATTCTTGGTCTGCTGGCTTGCTAGTTTCCCATCTTCTTTTTTGCCGACGATACCTTAAATTTTTTGCAGATCTTGTGAGATTGACTTGGGTTACTTGAGATGTATTCTGTTGTTATTTGAAGCCATGTCGGTGCTTAGAGTTAACTTGTCAAAAAGTTCACTCATCTCGATTGGTGTGTTTCCTAATATTCATTATTTGGCACACTTCTTTGGTTGTGGGGTTAGTGCTCAGCATTCTTATTTGGGCCTTCCTTTAGGTGCTTCTTTTAAGTGCAAAGCAGGTTGGGACCTTGTTGTGGAGAGTTTTCAAAAGAGGCTTGCAAGGTGGAAGTATAAGATGTTGTCCAAAGGAGGAAGGCTGACTCTCTTACAGAGCACTCTTTTGAGTCTTCCAATTTATTACATGTCCCTATTTACAATTCCGGCTAGCGTTGCTGGCCAATTAGAAAAATCATGAGAGACTTCCTTTGGTCTAAGCATGCTAGTGTTAAACGGTTTCCATTGGGTTAGTTCGGATGAAATATGGTGGGCTAGCCAAGGAGTATGGTGGGCTAGCCAAGGAGTATGGTGGGCTAAGGATTAGGCCACTTCGAGCGATGAATGAAGCGCTTAAGACCAAGTGGCTTTAGAGGTTTGCTAAGGGGGAAGACGCTTTGTGGTAAAAAAGTGATTGTATCCAAATGGATTTATACAGACAGTTGTTTTTATGGAAACCTCTTAAAGTAATAAGTAATATATCTAAGGCCCAGTAAAATCCCTGAAGGGATGTAGCATAAGTTGACTCTGTTCTTGCCTTACAAAAAAGCAAAAGGACACATAGTGTGCTTGACTGATCGGCTCATCTTAGCTCGTCCTCTACCTTTTCATACTGGGCAGATCAAATAAATATTCATTGAACTTGTCTTTTTGATGTCCTTGTTGCCATATCATGTAGAGTGTTCGGCCTGTTTCAACTGTGTTGGTTCTTGGAAATTAAATTGTGATACAATTATTAGATCTTGGAAATTCTGGCAGTGTTTCTTGTGATGGGGAGTTGATTACTGCTCAATTTTGCGATAATATCTGGTGCTGTTCTGGTGGTCTGTAGTATGGCATTGATGCTTCCTGTGGATTGTGTACCCTCCCCCCCTCTTGTCTTAGATGTTAGCTTAATTTGTTATGGCTTTTCCTGATGCATACAGAGGCAGCAGTTCCATTACCATGGTCAACTAGGATGATGATTGCCCTTGGAGCAGCTAAAGGACTTGCTTTCCTTCACAATGCTGAAAGGCCAGTTATTTACCGGGACTTCAAGACATCTAATATACTTTTGGATACTGTACGTTTACTTTACATGGCAGTTGATATCCTAAGTATTTATTTATTTGTTGAAGCGAACATATTGAAGAGGAACTCTGCAAGTCTGATAGAAATGTAGAATCCATTTGAGAGGGAGTGTGTAAATCAAATATTCCCCTTCACCGTGAAGAAGGTAACATGTTGTCTAGTGTTTTAAGAGGTTGCAAGTCTCTGATTATTCGCGTTCTTAGACTGGGTAGACCGGTAACAAACTGCCTCAAGAATTTGGCTCGTCAGTGGTATTTGTCAGCACAAGTTTACCCTTAAAATCTAATTTAGCTGTTTTTTTTTTTTTTTGTGTTGGGGGGGGGGGGGGCGCAGATAGTTACTTATGTGACAGTTGGTATGTACTATCTGTGGGGAGGTGGCTGTTGTTGGGAAAGAGAACTGGTTGATGCTGGGTCCCATGTGATGCCTGGCTGTTGGGTGGCGGTGCCTGACATGCATAGTCTATCCTGGGCTTGCACTGGGGGCGCAAGAAGATTGGCATGGGGATTATTTTGATATTTCATCTGTGTTACCTTACTCGGTTCAATTGAGATCCTGAAGGCAGAAGGATGTGTGTTTGATTTTGGTTTAGCTATCCATTTCTCGTGGGCAGATGGCTAAGTAGTGAGAACTAGTGGGTAGATTCTAATAATGTGCACGTTGCCAACTTGCCGGTAATTTACCTTTGATAACATGTGCTTTTTGCCTCATTTTAGGATTATACAGCAAAGCTCTCTGACTTTGGACTTGCTAAAGCTGGACCACAAGGTGATGAGACCCATGTATCTACTCGTGTTATGGGCACCTATGGATATGCTGCTCCTGAATATGTAATGACTGGTATGTAAAACTCAAACAGCCAATTCAATACTCAGGTTTCTGTTTACTGAGGGCACTAAGAGTCTCTGCTTATGCTGGGCATATATGCATGTAATAGCTGTCTATAGTTTGCTTGAGTTAAATTGTCTGTCGACTTTATTGCATTTGCCACTGTTTTATTTTGCATTTCAATGCAAATTGCCACTTGTTTGAGTCTTTTGGGTGGCCATTATCATTACTCCAAAAGATAGTGGCTATTGGAATCCAAACTCCAAAAAACATTGACATTCTAATTAGAAAATGATGAAACAATGACACATGAGCTAATTTCTAAAACACATTGGCAATGGAATCAAAAATGAAAAAACAATGGCATTGCCAACATTGAATGACACTGCTGTTTGATAATTTGTGTTATCAAATATCCACTTTGATCTGCTGTGGCTTCTACTGGAAATTTCAAACAGCATATAATATGCTTTTTCTTTGTTTTTGATAATAAAAAGATAATATGGATTCATTAAAGAAAGAGGATAGGTACAAGAGAAGATGCTGAAAACACATCCCCCAAAAGCTCAGTACAACCCTAAAAAAGGCTATCCCCAAAACGGACAGAATCAATCGAAGAGGAATTAAAAAACCCTCTCCTTCCCAAAAATAAAATAAATGGAGTCTTGAGCCCGTTACCCTTCAACTGCTCAAGTGAAGTTTCAACCCCATCAAAAACCCTCCTATTTCTCTCCATCCAATAAATTCAAAAGATGGCATACAGAATTGCTCATAGCACTCTATATTTAACCTTTCTTCCCAAAAAAAAAAAAAAAAAAAAAAAAAAAACCCCCTCCCAAGACAAAAGTTGCTAGACACCAGTACACCACCCAGTGAAGACCGAAACAACTCCTTGCTAAATCCTGAAGGTTCTACATTGTGTACAGCATCATTTGATCATTTAACTTTTAGGTTCTACAAACTGAGCAAATTGACGAGGTATTGGAAAGCCAAAATGGGCCATATTATAGTCCTCCTGATTTGCAGATTTATTTGCTTTGACATGCCATGTAGTCCCCTCTTGTGATAATGTTAATGTTGTAATGGAGATGAGGAACAGTAACGGAAGGCTATACTTCAGAATTATAGGAATTTGGAATAGTTTTAGTATTTCGAAACTCACTGTTTTCTTGACATATTTTATGGTTTACACACACATACACGCACACACAGAGAGAGAGAGAGAGAGAGAGAGAGAGAGAGAGATTTGCAGGATACTCAATAGTCAATATTAGTCCAAGCAAAGTTGTTAATGAGGTTTACTGATATTTACTTTTGTATTCCATTTATGCTGTTGCTTTTTGTATCGATTAACTAAGCTGACAATACGACGGACTCCCACTTAGGCCGGGCTGGGCCTCCTGGGGATGCCCCAGGGGAGCAGGGGTGTGTATGCGGGAATAATGAAGAGGGTTTTTTCGTTGAACTCTAGCTTTGGGAAGCATGGGCTGCTTACACTAATGGAGGACAAACATATACGTATGTGAGAGAGAGAGAGAGAGAGAGAGAGAGAGCGAGCCAGGGGGGGAGAGTGTGTCATTGAATGGTATCATGTTATTGTTATTAATAGAAAAATAAATAATATGAAATTAATATAATGGTATTATTAAGTACATTCGTAAATTATTAGAATCATTATGTAACTTACGCAAAGCCAAATCCAAGATCAGAATCACATTAATTGTTCTCAATAGGAAATATAAATAATGGGGCATAGGTAAAATTAACTTTATATTAATAAAAATAGAATTATGTAATAACTTATGCAAGGCAATGCAAATTCTAAAAACTGTAATTGAGAATTAAGAATTGGAATATTAATGGGTGGGAAATTCAGCTATAGAAAGGGACAGCACTAGGAAAGTTTGGGGCAATCACTTTTCTCCTCCTCTTTGTTCCTCCTTCATTATTTGTTATGTGTATTTTTTTCATTTACATAGATTGGGTAGAAATTGTCCTTTTTGGATCATTTATTTTTGGTCTCAAATCTATCTATTTCTGCTTTTATTTTTCTTTATATCGTTCGTGGTAACCACTGATATTTTTTCTCCTTTTGCATACTGTGAAAGAAATAGGGAAATTAGTTGGAAGATTCACTCTTGGGTTGCCCAGATCTGTCTTTCGACTTAAATCTCAGTTTTCTTCTTGTTCAATGCTTTCTTCCATCTGTATGGTGTCTATGACAAAGTAAAACAATTTTGATGCAGATGCTAGGGGGGTGTTTGGATCCCTGTGCATCTATTGAATCAGTCACCATTGAATGTTTAGCAAGTTTTTGACCTCCTTATTTTTTTACGTAGTTGTTCAGTGAACTGGATATTCATGGAAGTCTCAGTTTCTGTACCAATCTGAAATGGAAAGACAGTGGCCCAAGTCTTCCTATGAAGAATTAAACCTGTTATTTAGATTTCCTGTATTTTGAAAGTTCCTTTGCTGATAACTGCGCATCATATCTCAACGCGGTGGTCCACTCTTTTATTTTCATCTGTGTGTGGTTCTATGGGTTTTCAGTTTTCGTAGTTACAGCCAACTGCATAGCATTAGTCTTAGTTTGGTCAAATGCTGGCATCTTTTTGATTTGATGTTATGTTGGATAATGCAATTTCATCATTTTTGTTGTATCATTCAGCTGCTTTCTTTATTGCTTCGAGAGCCAATGGGTTCGGCTTCTAACATGAGACTTATGATGAGCAGGGCATCTGACAGCTAGGAGTGATGTCTACAGCTTTGGTGTTGTGCTGTTGGAGCTATTGACAGGAAGAAAGTCTGTTGATAAGACACGACCAAGCAAGGAGCAGAATTTGGTGGATTGGGCCCGACCAAAACTCAATGACAAAAGAAAAATATTGCAAATAATAGATCCTAGATTGGAAAAGCAGTACTCCATGCGAGCAGCACAGAAAGCCTGCAGTTTGGCATACTATTGTCTGAGCCAAAATCCGAAGGCCAGACCCTTAATGAGCGATGTAGTTGAGACTCTGGAGCCGTTGCAAAGTAACGGTGACAGTGCAAGTGGAATATCAACAATGCCATCCCCATCATTGTCGAGTTCGGTGTTTAGTAGTCGTGCCGTTCAATTTCCTATGAAGGGAATACCTGAGTACAAGATGCAGCAGAGATTTATAGGTAATGTAGGTTCTGCTGCCAGTTGTCGAACCCCCAACCAAAACTGTTCTCCTGGTGGCCCTGCTCCCTGCCGAGTGAGGTGACTACTATGTGTTTGTATAATCGTCGTATTGCCTTATGTGCAGCCTTTGATAGCAGCAAAAGAATCAGTTGCCAAGCATGGCTGCAGATGTGAATTTGGTGTGATGTAAATGGCTCATGCTTCGATCCCAGTCCTTCCCATTAATTGTTTTTGTGTTCTTTGGGCGTTCCCATATGCTATTGGTGATAAGGATTATTAGCTGTCTGATGAGTTGAAGTCAACCCGCCTTGCGGCGGTGTGTGGTCTAGGACTCCAGGTTAACTATAATTCTGGCATGTGCTGTGATCTGTGTCCGAGATTGAATAGTTCCATCCGACGCGTATGGGAAAGATATGTGCGTCCCTCACGTCTGAATGTTTCAATGGGTCTACTGCCTGTTTCGTTGAGTTGCCGTTAGTTCATTTCTGATCCTCACTTCTAATTTATTAAAATCAATTTATTACGACATCTACGGATAAATGTTCTTTTTAACTTTTGGTAAATATTAAGCAAGCCAAAAATAGTAATTTAACATCTATAACTTCACCTAAATTGCCTCTTGCTTTTATGTGAAATTGTGTTTTCTTTCCATATTTAAGTTGTTTGTCTAATTTTTAATGAAGGTCAAAAGTGGATAGTCAAATTGGAGCGCTTCCGGCTCACGAACATGAGTCGGCTCACATGCTTTTTTTCCGTATTTTTTGTTTTTTTTTAAAATTTTAATTGGTTTGTTTTTTTAAGATTTTAAAAAGGAGGTGTGTTGTAGAGTGGGTCAATTGGTATTATTTTATTTGGTGAGCCAAATGGCGAGTCTTGCATTGGAGAGATGAAGGATTGTGAGTCAAAAAGTTGGCTCACAAGTTGATGTGGCAGAGGTAGACTTTCATTGGTGAGCTAAAAAAAAGTCTCACAAATGGGAATGCTCTTAAAGTGTGGAGATAGATAGGGGTTTTTTTTTTTTTTTTTGGGTGTTTGATTTGCTTAGCACAGTCATTGGTGTCATGGAATCTAGGTACTTTCTAATATAGAGGTGACTAGCCTTGTGACAGCACAAAAACGACGAGATAGTGTGCTTGTGTTAGAAAATGTAGGAAGAAGACTACACAAATTATGAGCCCAAGTTCTTTTACTCTAAGAAGTATAATTGGCTTGGACCAGGAAGGGGTAAATTATTAGGTACACTCAAGAGTATGTGCTTTAACATTCTATTCATATATATTTTTCGGGTGTAATTTATCATATATTTTATTTTTTAATATTTATTTACTTATGTGTCTTCTGAGAGTATGTGCTCCCAAGTGTATGGTATAGGTTTTGCCAGGAAGGAAGGACAGAGGGTTGAGAGTGCTTAAATTTTCCATTAGAATATTTTTGGGGAGAGAGAGAGAGAGAGTGTTGAGGACCTAAGGTGGGCACTTGGACAAACGAACTTAAATGAGGACCAAAATTTATCCAAACCCAACCACCACATACACCATCTAAACCAATCGACCCTTGGTTTGGCCTGTTGTTGCTGCGCCATCGCTCGCCTGACAGTCGGTTCCTCATTAGAGCACTGGCCACCCACCTGACCCCAATTTTTTTTATTAGCTTCTTGCTCAATCTCTCCCCCGCCCCTCTGTTTTTTTAAAAATTTTTTACAGCATAGACCCAAATCCTTCTAGAGCCTTCCACCTTGTCAATCCCTATTTTTCTTCTTGATATGTTAAATATAATGTTTTCTTTAGCTCAAAACAAGTGTTGTTGGTATAAGTTTGGAGATAATTATGACAATCTAGAGTTTTAAGAGATTCAATTTATTAGATCTTTACAATGAGAGTAAATAAGCTGGGAATGTGGACTATTATACTTGATGTTCTCCAAATTTGGTTGGGTGAATTTAAATTTGGAATGTTTGCTATTAGTTTGGAGGGAGTTATTGTTGATTCGTAATTTGAGCTTTGCCATTGATGAATTAGGGAAGGAAAAAGAATTGACTTTCTAGTTGAAGTGCATAAAAGGAGGGAGATGTTGAACATTTTAAAATCTTAAAGTAACTAAACATAGTCATAATTTAAAACTAGGTGACTATTATCATAGAAGGCTTATGATTAGAAGCCCAATTACCGTCCTCAGGAGGACAAGACTGGTTCTAAACTAAAGATTACTCTCCTACAAGTATATTAAAAGTGTTACCTCATCCAACTTAGATATGATACTTCGACTAGAATAAATGTGACATATAAATTGCCCCATGTCTTGCTTAAAGGGAAGGCAAATTGACATAGCATTATCTTAGCATTTGAGCTCAAAGTGCCAGCTAGCAACCCACCAAACATTATTATGAGTTCCTTTAGATTCCATTAAACATCTTTGGTTTACTTACATCAATAGATTTGAGGACTCCAGAATTGCTCACCTTAAAAAAAAAAATAGAAAAAAGACACAAAATATTCAAATAATGGGCCAAAATCTAATACGTTTGCCCTTATACTATAAAGATTAAAATTCATTTTTTAGAGATTGCACACATTTATATTCACTTCAGTTCGAAATGAGGGAGAGAGAACATTATATTAAAACTATTACTAGTTATTATCTGAAAACGGAAGCTAAATTGATGAGCTTATATAAGAATAATGCGATCATTGAATAAGGTGCACACCTCTTAAGCTGATCAAAAAGCATGATTGAAGTCGCATGTGTGAATTGATGGGTCTAAGCCCTAATAGTTGATAATTGGCGGGTCCAAACTATTACTAGTTATTATCTGAAAACGGAATCTAAATTGATGAGCTTATATAAGAATAATGCGATCATTGAATAAGGTGCACACCTCTTAAGCTGATCAAAAAGCATGATTGAAGTCGCATGTGTGAATTGATGGGTCTAAGCCCTAATAGTTGATAATTGGCGGGTCCACTTGATTAAGTGGCAAAACTATACTGGGAAAGATTTGTTAAATAATTGTATAATAAGAGACTCTAATAATTATAAAAATTTGCATATTTTTGAAAGGTACAAGCAGTAGACATAGCTTAAAATTAAAGAACTGTATATGAGACAGAGCATGGGTTCAGGGTTTATGGGTTTTATGGTTTTTGCGTTCAAGGTTTACGATTTTAGGGTTTTAGAGTTTAGGGTTTAGGGTTCACGATTTAGGTTTCAGGCTTCGGGGTTCAGGGTTGAGGGTTCGGGTGTTGGGATTTAGGTTTCAGGATTGGTGTTTAGGGTTTTGGGTTTTGGTTTGGGGTTTGAAATTTGAGGTTGGGTTTTGGTTTTTGAGTTTTGGGTTCAAGGATCAGGGGTTCAGGGTTCGGGGTTTCAGAGTTTAGGGTTAAGGGTTTGGGATTCAGTTTTTGGGTTTCAGGTATCAGGATTCAGGTTTGGGTTTCAATTTAGGGTTTGGGATTGGGTTTTGGGCTTAAGGTTCAGGGTTCAGGGGCCAGGACTGTAAGACCCCGATAATTAGTTGGTGCATAATTAGCTTAGTTGTTCTAATTTTACATTAGTTATATGATCAATGTTAATTAGGACGAGCAACACAAAAATCTAGTCAATATAATATTCACACTTGAAATAAATAATTATGTGATAATGAATTTATGAAACGCGTCCAAGCACAATTGACAACAGCAACAACAACTCCTAGTGTGGGTCCTACTCTTGCGGGGTATATAGATATCCAGATGTAGGTAGTCTTACCTCTACATACAAGATTGCACGTAGAATGATTGTTTTAAATAGTATAAAGTTTTAAGAAAATATTTTGAAGTTGAAAAATCGATTGGTAAACAAAGTTAACAAACACAAGACCTAAATTAATTTAAATAACATAAATTAACACGAATATCAAATAAAGGATAAGAGTCATACATACCTTGAGTAGCAAGCGACGACATACTACTAATCTGACCAAGCGTAGTCTACACTTGAACAATCGGAGGTTTGGATGATAATGTAAATGCAATGAGGGTACTACTTAAAGCAATCAGAGGAGCGAAAATAAAATCCTGCAAAGATCAATATGCTAACCTATGATCTGTAATCTTAATCCTAAATCTCTACAAACTTCTATCCGAGTGCTTGGATAAAAATGCCACTTAGCTCTTTAAAATAATCAAAATTGTCACCGAAACTATTCATGTTCATTAATTGCCACTGACTTGAAAGGATTTTTGAAAAGGAAAACTGTACAACAAATTCACCAAGGGATTTATAGAATCCCAAGGATCTTTTATATGATGGCTAATGGAGCATATTACGTAACTCTATTTCTAATACGCTAAATTATATAAATTTTAGCACAAAATTGATCTGCAGATAATTAAGACTCTAAATCAAAATCCAACAACCTGTCCAAATCTCATTGAATTGTTAGACAAAGATACTTAGTTAATGTAAGAGTCTTTGCAATGCACATTAAAGGTTCATTATAGTCAATATACAATCCCTCCTAGATCAAATAGTATGATAACCAATGTCTCCTTTGCAACTGATCAATGTGCAAGCTTGGTCTATATTAATCATAACATTACTAGCGGCATTTATATTGCCTCAGGTGAGATTTTAGCACAAAATTAACTAATAATGGATAAAAAGTGATGATATATATCTTGTCATAAGATATTTTTATCTTATCTTAAATTATCATGTTTTGTAACTTAAAATCACTAAGTTTTCAATGGCTACACTTAACTATAAGTTATTGAGCTCAAATACAATTATGTCGTCGAAGCATTGAATAACATCCTAATTAGATCAACCCTATGAGGGTATACGATACACGTATTTTAAAAATTTGATAAATTATAGATACAAAGATGATTTTACAAAATTTATAAGTTCTAACAATTTTTTTACTATTCCATTGTATCATTTTTTTTAATTAAAAAATGGTGTAATATGATTTTTTGGTCAAAACAAGATACTTAAAAAGTGTCTTGTAGTAAGACATTTAGCATTTTGTAATGAGTAAAAGTAGGTTTGAAGGAAAATTGAGCAGACTCGCCGAGCATTCAGGTTTGACTCGGGCTTAAGTCAAACCAAGCAAAAGCCGAGCCTAAGTCCCGTAAGGGGCTCGTCTCGGCTCAATTTGGCACATTTATTTTATTTTTTCTTATATACTTGTGCGGAAAGGATGAAACCACAATTGAAATTAACAAAATTTTGCTCTACATCTTATTTTTTGAATCCAATGGAAATCACGCTTCGAGTCAAGTAATATGCCGAGTCCGAACCTAAATTTCACAAGCTCGGTGAGCCTCGATCGAGCCTGAGCTTGAGCTTCAGCCTAACCGGCTCAGGCTTGGCTCAGCTCGACTTGTTTATCCCCTTTGGTAAAATAGTCCACTTAATAGATTGTTTGGATTGAGATAGAGATGGGGAAAGGAGGGGAAGAAAGGGGAAGATAATGGAGGGGAAGGAAAAGAAAAAAAAGTGATTTGTACTCACCTTATTTAGATATGTCATAAGAGAAAAGAAAAATTAATTAAAAATCTTTCCTTTAACTTATTCCCCCTTATTTTAAGGGTGAATAAAAATTTAAAAAAAAGAGAAATAAGGGTAAACCATTTCTTTCCGTTCCCTTCCTTCCTGCTCATTTAATATTCCTAAATAAGAAAGTACTTATTCATTCACTTTCATTCCCCTCCCCTTCCCTTCTCTGCCTTCAATCCCAACACACTGTAAACCTGAACTAGTACCTCTTACTCACTTGTGGAGGGGGGATAACTCTTCGGGGCGTGTAAGTCTCGGTCCACTTAATCTCTCTCATTCAGCTCATTAGCCCCAAAATCCCAGATCTTCCATCCTATTTTACTTAGTTAATCAATCAGTAGCAACAGATTTTGGGGTATAATTTGTTAAAATTATGATGGGCATGTTTGATTTGTGGGTATGATTTCGGAAAGATTAGGGTTTTTTGCTTGATTTGTGGTAGTTTGAGCTTGTCCTTGATCTTGGTGTTTTGGAATGGGAGCGAGGTTGACGAAGGAGACAGATAGGGGTTAATTACTAGGTGGTGTGCCGGTCAGTGGTGCAGTGACAATCGAACAACAGTGCTTGGGGGGAATAAGGGGTGGTAATAGTGGTACGGCAAAATGAAAAATTTTGAAGGGTACAGTGGCAGTTGGATTTAAGAACTCCCTCGGGGGACGTACATCCATCGTTGCCTTGGGCCTCGACCAGCCATGGCTTCCTTCGCCTCTCTTAAGTCGGCCATTTACGATCGGGAAGAAAGAAAACAGTAGCCGTCTTTTATATCTCAGCTTCTGTCTGTTTACCTTCCCCGGTGTATTGTTTTGTTCTTGATTGTTGTAATTCATATCTGCAGGCATTATCAAGCTCATATCAAAGGCCTGAATGCCTACGAACGTCACAAGAAGTTCTTGAACGATTATGGTACTTTCCTCTTCTCTCAAGCTTCTCTTCTTCTGTTTCTCTTGTGGCTGTATTTATCTCTCGTGGTGTTGCATATGTGATTATCGCTTTGTATCAAATTAGCGTTTTCATTCCGCTGTTATCCTTCCAATCATTTTTATTTAGGGACTCGGAGGGAGGGGTTTGCTTGGATAGCAACTGACTTCCAGGGTGTCAGGTTGTGCCCTCCCTCCCCAATTTGACTAGGTTTATATAGATATCAAAGAGCAACTAGAAGCCAAATGAATTCTTGAACAAGTACATGTTGCTTTGTGTAGGTTGAATCTTTAACTACCCATTGAAATGGATAATGGCATCTGACTTAATATCCCTTGAAGGTTTTCAGTAATATAAATTGAACTGCTCCTATGTTGCACGAAGATCTTACTTGACTTAGTTCTGCAGTGCTATTAGATATGGTTAAGCACCTTGGTGGCTCCATAGTTTCATTAGTAAGCTTGTTATTTAGGGGCCATTTGGTATTAAGCAAAATAATATCTGGAAAATCATTTTATTGGAAATTATTCTTTTTGGAAAATGATTTCTCTAGACTCTTCTAAGCAGTAGACCTAATATTTGAAAAATGTTTTTCAAAGAAGAAGCTATGAACCTGACATTATATGTGGTCAAGGATTCAAAATATGGTTTTAGTTGCAATACGGAAAAATCACTCTAATGCAGCAATTGTGTTACATTGTGTTGTCGTGGGATGAAAATGCGGTTTCCTCAACTTTAAAACCTTTCCGATGTGGGCATTTTGTCATGGAGCGAACACATTTTGAATCCATGGATAAGGTATGCGTTAGGTGTGAATGAGAAAAGGGAAGGGATAGAAGAGTGGAACGACAATTCCATGTGAAAAGGAGAAATTCTTTTTTCTTTGCTTTCAAAAGGAAATCAATTTTGCTCAATCAAGTTGAAAATGATTTTCTTTAGAAACTTTTGTCTTTCTTTATTTTGCCAGAAATCTGAATGACCGTTTTCACATAAAATGGTTTTTCTTCTTATCAAGTACACTCTTGTGTGATGTTTGGTTGAATGTAATGTAATGCAATCATGATTACATAGTTTGTAGTGATTATAATTGCAAGGTAATTATTTACAATATTCTTTTACAACCAAACAAAATAATGAACACACAATTACAAACTTATTTACATTATAAGTTGTTTACATTCAATCAAATATTACCTCAGCGTCGCTGTTTTTAGGCCCTCTATAAAAGTTCCTGGTTCACTTTTGTTAACCAAATAATAGACTTTTGAATGATGAACTTTTTGATGGAGGATTTTCTGGTAGCCATCATATAAAAGATCCTTGGGGTTGTAAAAATCCCTTGGTGAACCTGTTGATATATTTTTCTCTCTTTAGGAGCTAAATATGCTTGAACACTATGGATGTATGCATGTAAGAAGCTATTTACATGCCAAATCCTAGTGTCCTAGAGCAACTAGGTGATGAACAGTCCCCACCACTGAGGAGGATGGGAGCTACTATCAACCATACAACCCTTGGTGCTTGGATTTATTCTCTTTCAATTTTTTTTCCTGACAAAAGCTTTTATTCTGTAAAAACATTATATGAAAATTTTTTTGGCCGGTGTCTATCTTAGAGTTGGTCTCTCTGTTGCACAATAAAGTTGCCTACAGTTAAAGTTAAATTTCTCCAAACCTGCAAAGTTGGGATCCATACTGGGTGGCGGTAGTGTATTTGGATCTTATGCATTGCTTTGTGATCCATGTTGAGACCCAACCAATGGAAAGGAATCTGTTATACTTAGCTAGCAAATCTGTCCCTCTTGTGTGAATTTATTCAAGACTAAAATGAACAGTATTTACATACGCGTCCGGAGTCCCTAGTGAAATAGAATTTTTGCACATATGTTTAACTAAGATGTTTCTTATGTGAATGCAGTATGAACATTTTTTTATGTGCATCTTGGTTAATGTTATCATAATAACACTGTTTGGATTTTTGTTGTTTTGGGGGGTGATGCATATGGGGCCCCTCAACTACAAGAATGATGAACCATCAATAACCATCAATCAACACCAAAGTTATAAGCCTTTAAACTAAGCTAATCTTTGAATAACAAAAGAAAAATTCAGGAACTTTTTTGTGGATTTTTTTTTTGAATATGTTAAAAAACTAAAGGCTCAAGCCACTATTTAGCCGAACACTCCACCAATTGATTAGGGCGGATAATCGGAAGTTGTGTAAGGATTGTAAGGTTATACCTAGTGAGTATTTAGGAACTCAGCATAGGTTGTTAGTGTTGGATGTGGAGTTTAAATGTTCAAAGTGGAAGAAGAAGAGTGTTGGGGACCCTAGAGTTAAGTGGTAGAAGCTTACTAAGGAGAATACTTTGAAATTATCAGAGAGGATTACTGAAGAAGAAACTTGGAGGCAGGTAGAGGATACAGATACAATGTGGGAGACAATGGTAGAATGTATTCGAAGGTCGGTAAAGGAAATCCTAGGGACTTCTAGGAGAGGTGGTAACAAAATAAAAGGAGTCTGGTGGTGGAACGAGGAGGTAAAGGAGAAAGTTAATGAGAAAAAAAGAGGTATATGCTGCTTTCATGAACAGGGGAACGGATGAAGAGAAAGAGAGTAGTAGAGTTAGATATAGAGTAGCAAAAAAAGCTGTTGCCGTAGCCAAGAGCATGGCTTATGATAGGTTATATCAAAAACTAGGGACTAAGGAAGGTGAGAAGGAAGTCTTTAGACTGGCGAGGGTTAGGGAAAGAAGAAATAGAGACTTGGGTGTCGTGAGGTGCATCAAAGATGAAAATGGTAAGGTGCTGTTTAAGGATGCTGAGATCAAGGAGAGATGGCGAAGGTACTTTTTCAAACTCCTTAATGGTGAAGTGATGAAGAGTTTCGAAGTAGGGAAAGGGAGAGTAGGGAGAGACGTCTAGATCCTCATTTGTGTGAACCTATCAATAAGGACGAGATTAGAAAGTCCCTAAAGAAGATGTCCAATGGGAAGGTTGAGAGATCAGACCAGATACCGGTGGAAGTGTGAAAGTGTTTGGGTAAGGAGGGATTAGAGTAGCTAACAAAGTTTTTCAATGTCATTTTTAGGACCACTAGGATGCCCAGAGAATGGAGGTTTAGTACAGTCATCCCTTTGTACAAGCACAAAGATGATATTCAAGATTGTAATAATTATAGGGGTATAAAGTTGCTCGGTCACACTTTGAAATTATGGGAGAGGGTGACTGAGATAAGGTGGATATTTCGATATCAGAGAACCAATTTGGCTTTATACCAGACAGGTCGACCATAGAGGCGATTTACCTCCTTAGAAGGCTCATGGAATTGTACCGATATAGAAAGATAGATCTTCATATGGTGTTCATTGATCTAAAAAAAGCTTATGATAGAGTTTTGCGTGAAGTGTTATGGAGATGCTTGGAAAGAAAATGAATGTCACTTGGGTATATTCGAGTTATTAAGGATATGTATGAGGGAGCGAGGACGAGTGTTAGGACGTCAGGAGGGGATACCTATGATCTCTACATTGGTATGGGTCTGCATAAGGGTTCAGCTTTGAGCTTTTTTCTTTTCACTCTAATTATGGATGAACTTACAAAAATGATTGAAGATGAGCTACCATGGTGTATGCTATTCGCAGATGATATTGTTCTTATTGATGAAATCAGAGAGGGAGTTAATGACAAGTTGGAGCGATGGAGACATACACTAGAGTCTAGAGGTTCTAGAGTTAGTAGATCGAGAACTGAATACCTGCATTGTTGTTTCAGCGGTAGGGAAGATGCGGTAGGAAAAGTCACGATTGATGGGTTGACGATACCAAAGGTCGAGAAGTTTAAATATTTAGACTCGTTCATTCAGCATAATGGGGATATTGACGAAGATATTAACCAGCGCATAAAAGTGGGTTGGCAAAAATGGAAGTATGCCTGTAGGATTAAAAGGCAAAGCTTATCGTATGGTAGTTAGACCGGCTGTACTGTATGGATCGAAGTGTTGACATATAAAAAAGTTACAGGTCCAAAGGTTGATGGTAGGGGAGATGAGGATGATTAAGTGGATGTGTGGTTACACGAGAATTGATAGAATTAGGAATGAGGTAATCAAAGATTTAGTTAAAGTGACACCAATAGAAGATAAGATGAGAGAATCAAGACTAAGATGGTTTGGCCATTTGAAAGTTGTAGAACTGACGGAGGACATGGCTCAGGATAGGAGATTATGGCAGGATAGGATTAGGATCTCAGATCTCAGAAAGTTGGCTACCTGAGCAGTAGGATAGGTTTGGGTGTGGTTGTGGTTTTTTTATCGTATCTGTATGCAGGTAGTACAAACATCTGGGATGAGATATTGTTTGCGTACTTCCGTTTGATAAGGTATAGTACCTTCTGCTACTATGTTGTACTTATGTTGGACGTTTATTTACATAGTTACGGACACCTGATCTATTAATATTTCTTAGTTCATTGACTTCATTCCCTGATGCGTATCTTTAGTTTTTTTTTCCATTTAGTGTTTTCACAAAAGCCTTCTTCTATGAAATATTTTCACAAAATTATATTTTTGTGGGTCTCTTGGATTCAGCCTCTCTACGGGCAGGGATGTCGGTAGAGGTAAGGCTGCCTATATCTGGATCTCCCTAGACCTGCGAAAGCGGGACCCACACTGGGAGGTGGTGGTGGTGGTGTTGTTGGGTCAATCACCATTCAAACATACCAAGTATTTGAAATAAAGAGAGAGATTTTATTTTTAGGAGAGAAAAACATTATAGCTTTAATTCATTAATTCTCAACTCAAGTTTATCTGCAAGTGAATATAAGGAGATTAATTTATAATCACAAAAATTAGTGCCTCCTTCCCCAAGCTAATAAAATAAGCCCATAAAAATGAAATATTTATGGGGTTATTGTGGATCAATTGGATTCACGCATCCACTTTAGCCAATAATATTTGGACAACAATTTAAACACTTGGAAATTGAAATTACAAACTTCTAGGCTAGTGATGAGTTATCCAAATGCAAGGCTGAAATTTGTTGTACTTGTATTTGCATGATCGATCATCTCAAATGGAGGAATTTGGGGGAGATATTTATAGTAAAATTTGCTGGAGGTGTATACCAACTTTCTATAAAAGCTTGACCTCTTAATCACCCCTTTGATGACCCAATTAAACTCATGTTCGTGCATATCCAGACCTGCAGTGAACCCTACTTGGTTTTTGTCTCATGACTCTAGATATATTTGGAATTTGGTGGCGTGCCGTAGTTTTTGAAAAGTAGACATCTAGGGCTCTCCAAACGTAGCTAAAATACTAATTTTAGAGCTTATTTAGTCATTCCAATAGCAACTCAAAGTTAGCTTATGAAACTGAAAATTCTAGACAGCTTGTGCCGGAAGCTTTATTTGATATAATTCACTGGTAACAAGTGAATTATGAGCCTAATTAATTTAGGAAGATGATTTGAGCTCTTATTCTGCACCAGAGGGTGTTTGAGTGCAACCCTTACCTGGTGTCGGTAATATAGGCCACCCCCGCGTGAGGTGGGAGGTGGGGTGGGGGGGCCGCGCATGTTGGAAGTCCAACACCTTTGCTCACAGGGGAAGTGGTGCTGCCACCTATGTTTGATCCAAGGTGGTGTACTTGGTAAATCCGCACAAGTGCATGGTGATCAACTGTCTGTAATAGTGTAATTTACTTGGACGATATGTTGCTTAATGTATACGAATGGCCCTTCTACCAGGTAGGAGTGTTCATCGGTCCAAACCCGGACCGGGTTGGACCGAAGACCGATCAAGAGAAAAAGTACGGATCAAGGACCATACCGAATAAGAGCCGCATCGGACCAAAAAATTTTGGACCAGACCGGGACTGACCGAAGTAGACCGAATTTATTTTCAAGTATAGTTGGAACAAAGTTTATTGACTCAATTAATTTTGGCCAAAATCATGCTATTATTGATTTTGTTTGCTAATTCTAAAGAGTATAGTTTGCATTTGGCATTATCTTTGACCCAAAAAAACTAAAAAGAAAGCCTCAAGCTCTTAACAATTTTTTATTTTATTTTATTTTATTTTGTTTTTAAAAATAGTTGGTCCTCGGTTTGGACTGGGTGGACCGGATTGGACCGAAGACCGAATAAGGTAATTTTTTGGACTGAGGACCGGACCGAATGCACTCGGTGCAAACCAGTTTGGTCCGGTCTGGCTCGGTCTTTGGTTCGGTTCGGGTTTGGACCGAATAATGTACACCCCTACTACCAGGAGTATGAGTTGACTTATCAATTAGCATGCTTTAAGTCACCACTAAGCAAGCATCCCAGTGCAAGTAATGATTGAATTCAATGGCCTTATGAACACCTATGTTATCTGTTTTGGCTCAAGAAGACTGTGAGGTCCCTCCATCCAAGACCCAGGCCCCCCCCCCCCAAAAAAAAGCCTCATGCTCACACACATACACATACATACACAAAAATAGGGTTCAACTACTCTATTAATCTTAAGTTAAAGGTATGGCTGCCTATGTCTTTGCCTCGCCTAGTCTTGCCATTGGCTATTTGTATTGGTGGTGGTGGTTGTATTGTTGGCCCCTTATTTCTGCATTTTCTTTTGCAGTCAAATACTATGGGAAAGAGAAACCTTGCGGTGAGCAGTTGCCTGTTAAAACTGATCAAGATGCTCTTAGAGAGGGATATCGGTATGTTAACTTCATTTGCTATTTGTTCTCTATTCATTTTTGCAATGCTTTTCATTCTGGCTCAGGTTTATGGTTTTGCCAGTCTTTGCAAGGAAGGATATCCCAGATGTTGAATGTAATTTTTTCTGTGACTGATTTTGTTTATTATATGTTCTTAGAGCCATCTGATTTTACAAGTGACACAAAAGTAGGTATTGATAGTACCAGCCTGTTATCTGATTTTACTATGTGTACTGATGTACTTGCCATCATCCTTGGGGGCTCTGCCATCCCCATTTCGTTTTTTAACATACACCCATTTTCCTCATTTGATCCTTTCTTTCCTTTGGTCACTGAAGAAGAAGTTAACTGTGTCCCAAGCATCTGCTGAACTGAGAGAGTTAGAAGGAGAGGCTCCTATAGTCTGAACTCTGAAGCAACAGTAATGTGTTCTCTTACTCTAGCATTGATGTGCACAGAAAATTTGAAATTTCACTGATTGGCAACTTAGATTACTTATAGAAGTAAAAATGTACGACTGTATTCAACTTTGTTTCTCGATGTCATTTGATTTAGTGGTTAAGAGAGTCTCTATTGAGATCCAGATCAGGCGTTACTACAGTCTCTATTGAGACCATGTAATATTTAAGCAGAGTTGTAACTTGATGATATGGTGAAGCAGCTCGTTGCTCCACATCCTACACATTGGTGAATCACAGGGGATAGGAGGGGAAGCAGAAGAGATAGGACAATAGACGTCATTTTTAAATGAGAAACAGTGCTGAGAAAATCTGGAAGGAGGGATTATAAACTAAAAAATTGATAAGATATGACACTGGAGAAGTTCAAGTGTGCTTATGAATTCAGGTATACCAATATCTATGGATTTCTCTTGTTATCGTGGCTACATACTTCGATGTTGGTAATAAGAAAATGAAGTCGCTAAGTTGGTTTCTTACTTGAAATGGATACTGTGTGTATGATTTTCTCCAATAATATGATTTTCTCCAATTAGGTTTCCTTCAGAGAGATCCACAGGTGGTCGGTCGTCTTGGGCAATGAGAGAGTTCTTTAGTTCTATTGATTCTTGCAGTCTCGTTGGCCCTCCTTTGGAAGGTGCACGCTTTACTTGGTCCAGCCATGGGGAGGTTTCTGTGTTATCTCGCATTGACCGATTTCTTTTCTCGGTTGAGTGGGAAGATCATTTCCAGGGGGTTCATCAAGTTACCCTTCGAAAATCACTTCGAACCATTTTCCCATTCTTCTGCGGGTTGGGGAAGTCTCTAGAGGTAGACGTCCTTTTAAATTCGAGAATATGTGGCTTCAGGCGGATGGCTTTGACAACCTTGTCAAATCTGTTTGGGATGAACTGAATGTATTTGGCCCTTCGAGTTTTATTTTGGCAAAGAAACTCAACTTTTTGAAGACCAAACTTAAATAGTGGAATAGGAAAGTGTTTGGCCATTTAGAGTTTAAGATGGCTAGTCTGGTGGATAAAGTGAAGCTCTTAGATGAGAAGGACCAGCAACAGTCTCTCTCTTGGGCGGATAGATTTGAAAGATTGGGAGTTGAAAAAGAACTCTCTATGGTGCGAAGATCCATTGATATTTTTTGGCGCCAAAGAGCAAAGCAACAGTGGATTGAGGATGGTGATCGAAATACCAAATTTTTCCACCAAGTGGAAAATAGGAGAAGAAAGTTTAATGCTATTCACAAAATTCAAGTGGATGGCGAGCTTTATGTTGATGCTGCCTTGGCCAAGAATGCGATTGTTCACTTCTATGAGAATCTGTATCATGAAGATCAACCATCAAGGATTTTTCTTGATGGTATCGCTTTTGCCTCTATTGGCCTTGATGATGTTAGGGATTTTGAAAAAGATTTTAATGAAGATGAAGTTTGGAATGCCATCTCTCAGTTAGGTAATGAGAAAGCTCCAGGGCCAGACGGGTTCAATATAGCCTTTTTTCAGCATTGTTGGTTTATTGTCAAGGGGGAGATTATGAGATTTTTTGCTCACTTTCATAATAAGGGTATTTTTAAGAAAAGTTTAAATGCTACTTTATTACTTTGATTCCCAAAGTGGCTGGTGCAGAGGATATTAAGTCTTTTAGGCCTATCAGTTTGGTAGGAAGTGTGTATAAGATTCTTGCCAAAGTCCTCGCTTCAAGATTGAGGAAAGTTGTTAGAAAAGTTGTGGGTCCCTCGCAGCATGCTTTTGGTCCTGACTGTCAAATTTTGGATGCTGCTTTGATTGCTAATGAGTGCATTGATTCTTATATTGGATCTGGGATTTCTAGTATCCTATGTAAGCTTGACAATGAGAAGGCTTATGATCATGTCTTTTGGAGTTTCCTCTTGGCTATTCTTGAGAAAATAGGATTTCCTAACAAGTGGAGGAAATGGATCTCTTTTTGTATTTTTACTGTGCGCTTCTCTATCTTAATTAATGGTGAAGCATCTAGTTTTTTCCCAAGCTCAAGAGGTCTAATGCAAGGCGACCCATTGTCGCTTTTATTGTTCATTTTGGTTATGGAGACTCTTAGTAGGTTGGTGATTAAAGCAGGTGAGGAAGGTTTTGTTGAATGACTTTCATATTAGTAACCCTCATTCCGAGGGTTTGTTGATTTCCCATTTGCTCTTTGCCGACGATACCCTTGTTTTTTGCAAGTCGGGCGAGAGTAATTTGGGTTACTTAAGGTGCATCCTTCTCTTGTGTGAAGCTATGTCTGGACAAAGGGTCAGCCTTTCCAAAAGTGCACTCATTCTGGTTGGCGATGTGCCTAATGTTCATGTGTTGGCCCATTTCTTTGGGTGTGGAGTTTCCTCTTGGTGCTCCTTATAAGAGCATAGTGATTTGGGACCTAGTTGTTGAGAGGTTTCATAAGAGATTGACAGGCTGGAAGTCTAAGCTTTTGTCCATTGGGGGTAGATTGTCCCTTTTGAGAAGCACTTTGTGTAGTCTGCCCATCTAGTTCATGTCTTTATTCACAAGCCCCATTGCTAGTCGGTTAGAGAAAATCATGAGAGATTTTCCTTGGAATTTCAATGAAAATGGTAACGGCCTCCACTGGGTCAATTGGAATGAGGTATGTCGTCATAAATAGTAGGGAGGACTTGGCATAAGACCTCTTGGTGTTATGAATGAAGCGATGAAGACCAAATGGTTGTGGAGATTTGCAAAGGAGGATGATGCTATGTGGAAAAATGTGATCAAGGCAAAATATGGGATAGATGAGTTGGGTTGATGGAGTAAAAAGAGTCCTTATCCACACGGTGTTGGTTGTTGGAAATCTATCTTAGCAGGTCTTGAGCGTTTCAACTCTTTAGTGCATGTTGTGGTAAAGGATGGCTCTCACAAAAGTATGTTTCTTTGCTTGGGCAGCCACCTTAGGCAAGATTCCTATGGATGACATGCTTAAGAGAAGGAATTTTAGAGGTCCAAGTAGATGCTCCATGTGTTTGGAGGAGGAAGAAACTTTGGATCATCTCTTTGTACATTGTCGGTGGATTTCTTCGCTTTGGGATTTATCTCTATCTCTAATGGGGATTAGTTGGGTTCAACCTTCTAATGTGAGAGATGTGGTAGTGGCTTGGAGGAGAAGGATGAAGATGAGTTGGGTCTTTGGAGTTTGGAACATGGTTTCTTTGGCTATTTGGTGGGCTACTTGGAACGAGAGAAAGCGTCGTATTTTTGAGAACAAAGTCTTGTCGTTTCAAGATTTCAAGCTCTATTTTTTGAGGTTGTTGTATAGTTGGTGTGTGTGGCTTAGTGGTAACAAAGAGTTAAATTTTTTGGCTTTTATCGATTGCATTATGGATGAGAACTTAAGGGCATAATGTTTTTGTATTGCTCCTTTTGTACATGGATGACATCCCCTTGGTGTCCTTTTAATATACATCTTTGATTACTCCCCCCCTCCCCCAAAAAAAAGGTTTTTTGTTGAATGGCTGCCAATAAATACAGTTTGGCATGATTCTGTTTCCTGGAGGAGGAGGTCATGATGTGTGCCTATTATAGTATTTTTCATCTAGTAGATTGCTCTGAGTCTAACCTTATTGTACTATGTACTGTGTAGCTGCATTGACAGTTGGCACCACTCTTCCGAGAGTGATCACCATCCTTTTTGTGCTATGCTTGTAATTACTTTTTTAATTTTTGAGAGATCATCATAGCGCTGAATCCCATCTAATCTTTTTCTCCGCTTTTCCTTTTTTTTTTTTTTGGGCGGGGGGGTTAGATATGAGCAACGTCCCTGTACAAACAAGTTGTGTAGAAGTTGTGTCCATTGCACCCAAGGATTCATGAGGCTATTGAGTGATGAAAGGTCACATTAGAAAGGTTTTGAAGTTGACTGATCCATGTTGTGATAAATTTTTTCACATACCCGAAAAGTCACTTTGTTATAATTTATTTCAATTTGGATTATAGTGAACTATAACAAAATATCCCATAAAATTGTTATTTACTTTTTATATTGTGTATTTGGTGGAGTAGGAGTAGACAATTAATAGATTTTTAAATTTAAATTGGAAGTGTCTCTTCGGTTAAGGCAAAATTGCTACCCTCACCCGCCCCTCTTAAGTGGGATCCTGGGGTATGGATTTAGATTTGGATCACATTTAATATTAGGAAGCAGTCACTACTGTTGTTGGGGGGGGGGGGAAGGAGTAGCATCTATGTGTTAAATTTATTTATTTTTTAGTAGCTTATATGATATCTTCCTTCTGTTGGTTGCTAAGTTTAGCTACGTATGTTAACAATAGGATTGTGAAGTAGCTCTCTTTGAAAATGGTGCAGCTATTACCAGAATTCCAACCTTAATAGCATTTTTATAGCCCTGCTGGGCCCTAAATTTGAAAAACATTGACTGCCTGCTGCTAGACCGTCAGCAGTATGAAATCTTTTATTCTACATTAAACTTTTTTAATGTACAGCTTTTTAATGTGTCTTTTTAATGTACAGCCTTTTAACTTTTTTATGCTGGTGTCCCTTTTTACTCATCTTTCTTTTTTCTCGTAACTGTGGGGTTTTAACTGAGTAATGGAGAACAGATTTCTACATTAAAACTTTCAACTTTTCATAACTCAGTTGTCTGTCTAATAGTGAATCTAGGGCACCTTTTATGGGCAAATACCTAACGTAAACTCCTACGTTGGATACGAAGAAAAGAATACAAGATAAACTCAAATTCTGGTAACCTATCCTAGTAAAATACTGCTTTCCTAAAGACTATCCTGATATCACGTGAGAATTCTCATCCTATCTAGATACTATGCTTACAAAGAATATATCTAAAGAAAATATTATCCTAACCAAAATAACAAAAATATTTTAATATTAATAATAATATTTCTAAATATATTCTGATTTCCATTGTGCATCATTGAGCCTAGCTGAGCCCAAGTCGGCCAGGCTTGGGCTTGGCTTGGTTTTTCTTTTTTCCTGTGTGTTTTTGCTTAGAAAGTTTCCAAATTCAAGGCTATAATCAACGATAAATTCTAGATTTTTGTATTGGATCAAAGAAATAAGGGTCAGAATAAAATTCGTTGATCGTATTTGTAATGGTAATCTCATATTCTCCACACAAGTGCTTTGAAGAAAAAAAGAAGAACTAACTGAGCTAAACCGAGCTGAGCTGAGCCAAGCTTGGACTAGCTCGGTTTGACTCATACCTAACTAGCCGAGTCGAGCTTGAGCTAAGCCTGAGGGCTTAGCAAGCTGTCTACGTTTGTTTACATTCCTAATCATAAGTGAACTAAGACAACCAAAGTGGCTATTTGAACATTGTTGTTCCATGATCATAATTCATTCACTTTATGTATTCATATTAGGCTTGTATCTATGGATGTCGTGCTACAGTGGTCAAATAACTTTGTCGATACAATTGGCAGCCTTTGACTAGTCATTTGTTATCATTGTGTATTTGCCTTTAATAGTTTCATGGAAATGAACCCTATTTCGAAATCTTACTGATCAAGTAATTATGTAACCGTTTTTGTTCCCTATTTTTTAAAGATTCATTCGCACAGAAGAAGATGACATGGATGCATCCTGGGAGCAAAGGCTGGTCAAGCGTTACTACGATAAGCTCTTTAAAGAGTATCCTTGCCTTTATAAGAAGTGTCTGGTTTTAAACCAGATATACATATATTTACAAATGATTCGCCTGCGTAGCTTGTTTTAGGGGATCTTTTGTTGCTTGTGATTGTGGGTTGTGTTTGAGTTGCTTTGGACCTTGAATGAATTTTTTTAATTTATTTCATTATTATTATATTGATAGCTTGTATGCTTATGTGCTTTTTGTTCTGGCATCATTTATCTTTGACTCATTGTAGATATTGCATAGCCGATATGTCAAAATACAAGAGTGGCAAGGTATGTGACTTACCATCTCCACCCCGCCACCCCCGGGGAGGGGAAAAAGATGGCAAGCGTATATACTATTACCAGAGGCCTGCTGCCTGAGCTACACAATTCTCAAAAATACAACCTGATAACAAATAGGCGTATTATCTTACCCCTTTTTTTAACTCAAGAAATGAAGAGTTTACATAGAGCAGTCTGTTTCTAATTCTTCATCCTTATATGCTGATATCTGAATTTCCCACTGAGTTCATCATTTTGTTAATTTCCTTGAAAATATCCCATTGCTTCCATGGTCTGCTTTCTGGGTTCTTTATCCAGTTGACTGGAGTAGGCAGGGCACTTTCCCTTCGAAGTTCCAGGGTCTATTTATATTAGGGCTGGACGTAAGATCCACTTCCTCTTGTGCAAATTGACTTTTTCAAAAAATTGATATTTGAGATCTTTCATTTTCGGCTGACCATTGGAACATTCCCTTAATGTAAGGATGACTTCACAATTTTGCCACCTTGCTTTGTGGTTCATCTCGAAAGCTTTCAAAGCGGATCTTGTTTTGGCCTTCTTAGAATCAGTCATCCCTGTTGGAAGGGGGAAAAACTCGCAGGAGAGTTGTTATGACCACCTATGGTGCCACCGGACCCTACTAGGCCATGTTGTCCTAATCTGATCTTTAGAGGGTTGTCTTCAGTTACTTCTCAGATAAGGGCCAAGTTTCATGCTCTTTGCCAGTATCCTTTACTTTGATTATCCCCTTAACAGCACCTGCCTGATCATGTTGCCAATAGAAAAATTAATCAAACCATGCTTTTTAGTTATTTATAGTCCACCAAACCGTTTTGAGCTTAAAGTTGAGTAGAACCTCTTTAACAGACCAGCTGTTATTCTTAATACATATCACATATCTTGTTTCCATCGTTCAGACCACAGTGTGAAACTCTATTTGCCAGCATTTGAATATAGCAGAATTCTTTGGAAAAACATTCCACTCAAAAGCATCACTGAAACTACTAGGTTTCAGCAGGGTTCACTCTTAGATGAGGTGGTTGTTATGAGTTTTTTTTTTTTCCTTTTTTTGGGGGGGGGGGGTTCCATAATTCAGGTTGGGCGATCTCCAGTTTCGACTGCAGCCACTTGGCCATTGCTAGTAGGCTGTACATTTATGGACCTTGACTGTGAGTGTTGCAGTCTACAGCCTTCAGGGAATCAGGGCTGTGTTTGCATGTCTTAAATCTCTTGTTTTCGATGAGGTATACTTGTTAGTCTTGGCTTGGAGGCCTTGGCCTTGGATATATTGAGTTTTGACTATTTTGAGGATGGCTTTTATTTCTAAGCTCCTTGGGAGGAATTTTTAATTGAGTTGTCTCAAGATTTTGGATTTTGCAATGATTTGCCGAGCGATGTTGCGGCACAGGGGATCTGCAGTCCTGTAATAAGACAACCTGGGGTTTGGGACATGCCTAGTATCTGTATGCAACTGTGGTGGCATGCAATGAGCTACAGGTTTCTTTGGGAGTCAAAGCTTTTATTTGTACTTTGAGCTATGCATTTCCTAGTTCCATGGGCTATGACTAAGCTTTGTTCATATTAGATCAGTTATGCCAGCTTGAGTGCTTTTATATAAAGGTAGCGGTAGGTGCCAGTTGTCCTGTAATGCCGCCTTTCATATAAGAAATTTCCATTAACAGTGAACCCCCTCCTCATCCTGTTTTGCAGATTGGCTTGAGGTGGAGAACAGAGGCGGAAGTCATTTCTGGAAAAGGTTAGTGTACTCCTCCGCTATGATGATCCATTTTATCTATGTACTTGTGGGGTAAATTACCCCTTGTCATACTTATTTTTGTTCTATATTGCATGATTTACATTAGTTACATAGCCAGTAAGTGGCTTTGCCAATGTTAGATTTTGTTCCCTCTCTGTATGCCTGCCTTTCACACTGCTGATTCAATCAGAAACTTCATCTCCACCACCGCTCCCCCCCACCCACCCCCCCCCCCCACCCTAAAAAAAAAAATTTCAAACTTGCATACCTTGTGCGCTTGTGTCTGTCCTCATTAAGTGAAGGTGTCTGGCATAAGTTTCAGGAAGGTAATTAAAACTGAGAGGGACACACTAGGCATAACAAATAAACACACTAGGCATAACAAATAAACACCATAGAAAATGATCAGCTGGCATCCACAGCTGATTTTGAGAGCGTGTAGTTCCTGCATAAGATAAAAGGTAACAGTATCCAATTGAAATTTACTGGAGTAGCCATTTTGGTGTTCTTATTTTTTATGTTCAGTTAATTGATTTATCGTCAAAGCGTCACGATCTCGACGTCCTCTACTTGTGTGTGGAGTGTCAATGAGGCAAACCAAGCGTATAATAATTGAATGCTTCCTCGATGAACTTAGTTGTTACTGCCGTGGTCGGTAGTGATTTTGAGATCTTCTTTTACAAATAGAAATGCAGTCAGAAGCACATATTTCTTTGCCTTTCCTTGAAATCTTAGATAAATCCGTATAAGATCATTAGCCTCTCAATAGCTGCATCCGAGCTGCTTTTTTCCCCTCCCCTTTCAATAATCGTTAGTGTGCCCATGCCCTCTGAGCAAATAGATATAATAAGTTGAGTACCATCTGAAAATTACAGCAGTAATTTGGTTTCTTGTTTGTCAGGGCAGTTCATTTGTGGTAACAAGCATTGTGATGAAAAAAATGGCTTGGCTAGCTACGAGGCAAGTATTTGAACTGTTTTTTTTCCCCCTCCAGGCATCAGTGATTGGTTTGTCAACTGGCACATTCAGGCACCAGATCTTTGTTTCTGGTCAAGCTTTCCCACATATCACAGGATTGCTCTGGATTGTGATGAGTGGATTATGTGAAAAGATGACTATACGATCTGTTCTGCTTTTATGTTTTTCCAAAGTTCCTCCCTTCCTTTCCTAGGTGGTTAGAAGGTTTCCATGAGTAATGCCATTATGAAGTAGTTTGTCTTCCAGGGGACTCGGATTGGCTATGCCCGATTCTGCTCGGATAATCTGCAAGTGCTCACTGGGGACAAGAATAGCCTTTGAGGGTAGTATATCGATGGAGGGGTGCAAACTTGCATGGATCCGCTTACCAGCTGGCCCCTACATTCTGTATTTCAATACACGTATTCCATGACTGGCGCACCATGTATCAATAACTGAAGCTCTTGTAGTCTTTAGATTTGATAGGGTTCCACAATCACATGCAGCATTGTAATCTCCCCACATGCCATGATCCTATGAATTGGAGCATTTCAGGCATAATTTTGGAGGCGGGCGAAGGAAGATACGCAAAACAAGGTCCTTGAACAGTATACCTGGCATATTGACTGACGATGTCTTATCAGCCCTGTGTGTTGCATCAAACTGTTATCAAGCTCTCAGGATTCAGTTTAGATCTTTTTATTTTTTTGATATACTCCGGCACTTTCTGTTGTCCAAGTTTCTATACATCTCATCCCAGTTGTATCTCTATTTCCGAATCTTGTGCAAATCTCTCCATTGCTCAACTTAGTCAATTCTCTCTGTTGTGCTGTAAAGTTAGATGGGCTATATTCTTTTTCGTTTCTTTTCTCTTTCAATGTATGTTCTCTTGTGGCTGTATGTTAAATATTCACTGGTCTCTTTTTCCTTTGTTGTTAGGTCAACTTCTCTTATTTTGAGGCAGGAGAAAACAAGCAAGCACTTGTCAAATTGGTTGCCTGTGAAAGGTTTGTGGGATTTGTAGTGATGTTTGTATAGCCATTCTTTTATCATTCCTTGTTGTGAGACTTAGCTTGCTATGGCCCCACTATCTGTAGTACCTTTTTTTTGTTTTTTTTCCTGATATGGAAAATAGAATAATATGTATCATGATAAAAAGGTTGTAGACAAAGGTAGCATCCTTGAAAAGTACTGTATACATCCAATGTGGAAACTATCCACAAAATCTGCAACATCAAAAGAATTGGCGAAAGTTCCTATTTTCCCGAAATAGAGTCTTGATGAATTGTTTTTGAAGCATTTGAAACAGACGCCCTGACATCCTCAAAGGCTTTTGTGTTTGTATCACACAGAAGCCGTGTTAGGCTCTCAGTCGATTGTAATTATGTGTTGAAGTGTGGTTTTAGGGGCACTCACTGGCTTATGATGTCATTTCAATCCATTTCATTGTGGTCTGTAGCATATGTGGACTGTGTAGTACGTTTTCTTAGGCTCAGATGTCATGTTACTATGGGTAGTTAAGGTAACTGTCATGATCATGTTTCTCGGCCAACTCCAACTTGTGCTGCAATAACACCTGTCTGCATTATTGTTTTCAAAAACACATGTAATTCTTGTAAGGAGCAAAAATATTGGCCACTGTCACATTAAGGTGACTGTCAGAGTATTGTGGACAGGGTTGTGTCAGATGTTAATGTAACATACGTGAAATGTTTCAAATTTCTTCTGTGCTTCCAGATTAGGCTTGGGTTCTTATGGCCTGTGGCCACTAGTTGTATCCCTGTCCTTCCCACCTGCTAAGCCCAAGTGCGATGCCCTGTCATAGGGGCCCAGCGGGTGGAATTCTTACTACCAAAAAAAAAAAAAAAAAAAAAAGAGGAGGAAAAAGATGTTCTTTAATATTGACTGCTTGCAAACAGGTGTGCAGAGAAGCTCCACTATAGAAGAAATAGACAAAAGGAGCAGTTGGAGAGCAAAGAGGAGGATGAGCATAAGAGAAAGAGGTATAAATGCCAATGTGCTGTTAAATCTCCTGCATGGTTTGGTGGATGATGATAATTGTTTTAATTTGCACTTATTAACATGCTCCTGAGACAATTTTTCAGAACTCTCTTGGTCTTTGTCAGGGAAGTACGTAGAGGCAATTATGAGACAGATGATGAATATAAGAATACCAATTATGATGTCAGACACAAGTCTAAGATAGCTGAACGTGGGGAGAAAGGGCACTCCAAGATGCGGCGGTAATGCTGCAGTTTTACATGTATTACATGTGCATGGAATTTGCTTCATGAAAGGGTTTTTCTTAGCTGCATTCTATTTTCGTGCAATTCCAGGGGGAGGTCTGTTGACGATCAGACCAATGATAAAGAGCTTGATAGAAGCAAAGAGAGAAAGCGACAAGGTTCAGCACGTCGGCTTACTGTCTCATCTATTTAGTCTCTGTCTGTTATTAGCTTTGCAATAGCTAAATAGCTATGCTTATCCTGGGCGCAATCCTGAAATTAAAATCATTAGAGCATCCACAATGGATGCCTCGCGGGCCAAGAAAAGAGGGCGAGGGAGCCAAAATATTGCTTGGCCACTTGCAGCGGTGAGGAGGGGGGCAGCGGCCCGGCGAGCAGCTACCTGCCGTGAGCCTTCCCCTTCCCCTTTTATCTTTTTTTTTTTTGTTTTTATTAGGTTATATTGTTATTTTGTGTTTTTTTAAGATTTTAAAAAAGTTGTGTGTTGGGGTGTGGGTTTATGAGTATTATTTTATTTGGTGAGGGAAAGTGGTGAGCCAACCATTGCAGAGAGTGAGGATTGTGAGGTAAAAAGTTGGAGAGAGGGCTGATATGGCAGTGGTAGGGCCTAGTTGGTGAGCCAAAAACTGGCTCACCGTTGTTTTTGCTCTTAAGCACCCCCTCCCCCCAAAAACAAAAAGGGAAAAAAGAAAAAGGGAAAAAGGGAATAGCATTCAATTGAATGTTCGATGATGAACTGGAAGGGGTGGAAAGTACAATACATGCTCTTCAGAGCTTGCCCCATGGGATAGAATTTTCTTTCCCACATGTCTAAATCTCTGGTCATGTCATGCATTTAACTCTGTGCGGCTGAGAAGCTGTTTTATCAAGCAGTTGGATCTTATGTTGTTTGGGCTGTATTTCTATCGTCCTCTCAAGGGGAGGGCGAAGAGACACAGCTGATGTGCATTTTTTTGTTAGCGTAATGTTTTGTTTTGAATTTTCACGTGTCACTTATGCTTATTTAAGATGCATTTCCAGGGAAAAAAGATGTATTTCCTGGGAAAAGGGGCTCATCGTCAGGGGCTGATAATGAGCATGAGGATGTCGAAAATTTTGACGAGTATCTTGAGGGCATGTTCCCATGATGCTGCCTTCTGCGTTGAAGGCAGCCAATTAGCCTTGGCTGCCTTCTAAAGGTAACACCATTGTTTATTTGTTGCTCTTGTTTGCCATGTGATTCCAAGAGACATGTCCCAAAGGTAAAGCTGCTTTTAATCCCACGCTGTAGAGGTGTGAATGTAGGATGTAGCACACAATCAGAGGGATGTATAATCAAGGTCTGGCAGCCTAATGATGTGGTGTCCGTATAAAGTTGTGTTTTGGCTTGCTTTATGATTTATTATGCTGACAAGTATTATCACAATCATTAGTATAAATAGCATTGTTGGTTTATCTTAGGAAGAATCTCCGCCCCCCCCCCCCCCCCCCAAAACTTCCATTCTGTGTGTGTGTAAATCGAAGGTTGGGCCCTTTGATTCAATCGGGAGACCTTACTGAGGGAGAGTCTGGAAAGAAGTGAAGGGCATAAGAAGAAAAAGAAAAAAGGAGGGGGGGTTGTCCCTCTGAATACCTCTTCTAGATTGAGTCCTATATCTGTTAAAGGTTTGCCCATTTCTCCTGGCAAGTGCTGCATATGTTCAAAAGTGAAGAGGATTTGCTATGATCTCTGTGCGTGCGTGTGTTTTGGTGGGACAGTGTAGGGAAGATGACGTTTTTTTGTTACCCTTGTGGCAGGTGCCTCTGTTGCAATTGTGCTATGATTCCCAAGAAGATTTCAGAAATGGTTCAAGTCAAGGAGATGCATGGGTCCGGACTCAATTAATGGATATGATTGATTAATGATGAATCAAAGGTCATCCTGTTGGAGGATGTAAATGGATGAGTAATTTTGAAAGCTTGGAAGCTCTGTAACATATATTTTTTTTTAATCTCCTTTTGTGTTTACTATTCTTGATGTCCCTAAAATTTACCCGAGACATCTGTTGGTGCTATACTCATGTACCTTTTGTGTTTACTATTCTTGATGTCCCTAAAATTTACCCATGGTAAAAATAATTTGACTTATGTACCTTTTGGACGATTTAAGTAGGGTGTATGAATTTACATGCTCTTTATTACTCATATATTGTGCATTCACCATAAGGAATCACTTCATTAGCATTGCAATGAAATTATATCACTGACATAGTTTTACAATTCAAAATCGAGTTTGCAGAAATTGAGATTAAAGCTGAGGAGATGATGAAGAAGCAATTATCTATATTGTATTTTTCTTTGATAAATAAAATTAGACAGTGAAAAATCTCACTTAAATATTAGTACTTTATTTTAGCATAGTTATTCTTTTCAAAATTCAAAAAAAAAAAAAATAATAATTTCGTTTGCATATATGAAAATCTAAAAAGTAAGAGAAAAATTAACCAAAAAATCAACTGAAAAGTTGGAGAAAGAAGAGGAGGATGAAGTATGGACAGTATAATCTTGAGGAATTACATAATATGTTTGATAAGAAACGAAACACAAAAGAATTAAACAAAATCATGAGTCTAATAGTTGAAAAACAAGATGTATTATCTGATGATAATGAAGAGGCAAATAATGTCCTGTTAGAAGAAAGAATATATCAACATATGAACTTGATTAAACATGAATAGTTTGGTGAACTATAGAAAAAATACCCATTCTATAAGACCAAGATATGTTCCAACAGGACGTACGCCTAATTTTTCATTTAGGTTCATTCTAAGGAAAGTCACATTCTTTGAAGAAATTGGCCTTACCTCAATTAGTCAAATAGGACACATCATAAACATCAATGGAGCTTGTAATAGAGAAGAAATATTTAAGTATTGGAAAAGGGGGATGAATGGTGTCTTGAATTTAAAAACCACATGAGCTGTAAAAAAATTTCTTAAATTATATCGTGTATAGTTTTTGGACACTGTAATTGATTGGTATGACTCATTAGATGAGGAAAGTAAAAACATATTAAGAACGATATAAACACCAACTGTTATGCTCAAAAAATTATGTAAGAAAATTGAAACTGAATTTATCAAAACTAAACTTGATTCCGAAGAAAAGGTTAGAGAATGGTAAAGAAAGATTAATAATACGGAGTTGTGGGATATGAGATATTTGGAGAATTATATTGCTAAATTTAGTTAATATTATTATAAAATTGAAAATAATAAAGCCAATCTTGGTATATTTTATGATAAATTATCATATCCAATCAATTCTATAATCAATGAAAAATACATGGTATGGCTTGAAAAAGCAGATGTCATTGATACCCTTGGTACAAGATTCTGATACTTAAAAAATGGATGAACGATGAATGTCTTGATCTCCAGAAACAAAAGAAAATGAAGAAAGAATTTGTAACCTGTTGGGATAATCCTCACCAATGGGGAAATGAGCATGAGAGGAGGAGCAAAAGATTTTTTATAAGAAAAAGAGCAACAACAAGCAAAGCGGAGAGAAATATAAAAGAAAATAGTATAACCAATCAAGCTGAAAAAAAGAATTTTGTAGGAAAGTTGCTTATTGTGCTGTCGGAAAAAATAATTGTAAGTGTTGAGCATACAGAGAAATAGGTCATTATGTAAACGAATGTAAAAATAGGAAGAACAACAAGCTTATAGAAGCTTTGAATAGTGTAGATTATGTTGAGTTTTGGAGGAAGAAGTATTAGATCTAATCCTGAAAAACAATAAGGGAATTATTTAGATTGAACTAGAGGACGAACATGAAGAAAGTGATTATGAAGAAACTAGTCACATGATGGAAAATAATTCAATTTTGCCTTGGTGATCTTCAAGGAGAAGTTAGATTATACTGGAGGACAAATATAAAGAAAATAATTTTGAAGAAACTAGTCACATGATGAAAAGTAGTTCAATTTAGCCTTGGTGGTCTTCAAGGAGAAGAATGTGTTGTAGACAATAACTCAATGAGATTGAAAAAGTCAAAGGAGATTGAGTCATTTCCAAAATGAAACTACTTTCCATACTATGACTGGTTTCTTCATAATTATCTTTAGGGTTTAGGGTTTAGGGTTCAGGGTTCAGGTTTCAGTTCAGGTTTAAGGGTTAAGGGTTAAGGGTTAAGGTTCAGGGTTAAGAGTTAAGGTTTCATTAGGGTCTAGGGTTTATTAGGATTCAGGGTTTTGGGTTAGGGTTTAGGTTTTCGAGGTTAGGGTTTTTTCTTATTCATGCAGTAGTCATAATCACATGTTAACTAACATACCAAATCGAAATTGTTGGTATTATAGTGGAAAATTTGAAATAGTAATTGCAATTCTAATATATTTATAATTGATTTATTCTCTTGTAACTACTGAACTGTGATACTAGGGAAAAAAATGGTTTGTATGGGTTAGATTAGGTTGGGTTGAGATTTTCCATGTGCAAAAATGGGCTCAACAAGGCTAACCTGTAAATTGAGCAAACATGCGTAAATACCTCCTTGTAATAATTACTGTTGCTTGTAATCTATTGGTGGTAAATTTGAGCAAGTACAATACGTGAATTAGCATAATGGGTAAATTTACAAAAATATTGAATCATTAAATGTGCCATTAGTGAGCCGACTCATTATTATATGCTTCGTTATTGACATGACCCTTTATTAATCTTGTTTTAAACGATGAGCCGTTTGGACCTAAAAGGGACTTGTCCTGTTGCTTACTGTACAGTGCAACATATCATATGAAAGGTTTAAATATTTATGAAAATACAATTGGTATACTCTTTCATAAATTATGGATAAGTTATTAAGAAATAAACAAGCCAAATTTTCATAATTGACGAAAGAAAAATAATTGATGGAAAAGGCGCTATGACCCTATTGGATTGACATGAAAACCGCAAAACAGAAGTTGCACACACAAGTATTTATCCAAACTAAAAAGATTCGTATTTTGCCCGAAATCCACCCGATCTACATTTGACCCACCACCCGAATTGACTGATCGATAAGGGAGTATGACTGAACTATCATACTAAACATGAGGGTAATGTACACATATCATTTCCTCCAATATTTATGAGATTTTGCTATCATACTGCTAGATGCCATGGATGATTATTGGTGCTAATTTGAGAGCCAGTCCGCTGCCATGTTAACTTCTTTCAATATATTGTTGGTGCTAATTTGAATGTCTTGATTTCTCTACGCTTGAATATCCATAATAATATTATAAATCTACCAAGGGATGTGAGTCTTTCCCTAAAAGGCTTGGATGATTGGTTTGTTATCACCTTCAATATTTATCAATTAGTGAAAACCTGCTTGGTTAGCTAGCCATATGCCATCAGGTGGTGCTCTAGCTTGTACTGCTGGTGCTGAAGTCTTGCTATAGTAAGTTGTGCCAACCTTTAGTAGTTTACCAATCCAATCTTATACAGTAAAGCCTCCTGTTGTTGAGGAGTTGATGAGCGATCCGTCAAAGTTGAGTATAATGAACCATGGATAGGAGTGTGCCACCTCACAAATGAATTGAAATGGGAGGGGAAGAAGAAGGTCCCGTTGAGTACTATCAAATATTATTATACATATGAGTATACTACTAGTTTTGGGACCATCCAATAGACAGATGGAACTATCTTAGTTAAAATATAATTTTGTTTCGTTTGTTTTTGTTCATCTTTCTTTGCTATTTGATTTATATAAGTGCGTATACAGTGTTAGTAATTTACTCTTTAAATAACGTATTAGGCCTTCACTTAATGTTGAGGAATAGAGTCTTTAGGTATTGTTTAGTGAGAATATGGGAATTCATAAGTGAAAATGGGAAGTTATTAGTAGTATGGGAATTTGGTAATGAATTACATCCCCTTGTTTGTGAGGAGGAGTTAGAATTGAGAGAGTACTATGTGCTACCTATAGTATAAATATAAATTAAAAGAAAAAATTAATAAGTTATTTAAAGAGGGAGACAAGTGGGTAGGGTTTAGGGTTTAGAGGTCAGGTTCAGGGTTCAAGGGTTGAGGGTTTAGGGTTCACAGTTTAGGAATTAAGGTTTTTAGGGTTCAAGGTTTAGGGTTTGGGTTTCAGGGTGGGTAGAGGTTTTGATTCTTTGATCCGACCTGCTAACCCTCATTTTGTTTAAAATTTAAAATTTAAAATCAAAATAAAATGCTTTTTGCATTCTACTTTCTCACCTTCTGTTAGCCTCCCCGCATTCATTTTTCCAAATATGATTGATTTTTAACCTTTTAACACTCCGTCTCTGATGTTTGAAATAGTCATTGTAGTGAGCCAATTGTTTTAATATCCAAATTATGCATTAGAATATCTGTAAATACAATACATTTCATGAGAACATTATATTATTACATGAGCTTTTATTTAGTATGATGTTTAGAGTTGAAAGTTGTAATAAAAATGAAACTTAGTGAAAATCGCATGGAATTAGGGTCGAGAAAATCCTGTCAGCCAATGCTTATGATTTGATCCTCAATCCATTCTGACCCTCAATTTGTCAAGTCTGATTGTAGCGAAATATTTGAAAACGTTTCCTTTATATCCATCGTTGATTCTGTTATAAAACACAACTAATACTATTCGAGATACTCACTAATAAATTCAATAGGGTAATTAACATTAAGCATTAAGAATTCTACTATTATCATTTTAAAAATTAAAAATACATATGTAAAAATCAAATACTGTGTAGATTTTTAAGCTTAATTTTTACTCAAACATCTGTCTATTAATTCATTTATCTAACCTGGGGGATTAATAGCATGATGGATACGAAAATACATCAAAAGCTGAAGTGTTCGAACATTTTCGGCCATGATTTTTGTATATATCTGAGCATGACAATTTGCACGAGTTACAATTTCAGAGAGGAGGAAAAAACATGGTGAAAGCGACAGTCTTTAGTATTTTCCACCGCGCGGCCTGATGATCGGAAAAATTACTAACAAGTGTTGCATATACCGCTTCAATTACCCAAAATGGTTTCGTTTTAATACCAGTGTTGCATTGTATGGGAGGTGTTGACGGCTCGCGTGCTTTCATGGGAGTTGCGCAGGAAGTTATTCGTGCAGAAGGACGCAAGTAATCGCCTGAATTGTTGACATTATTATTATTATTATTATTATTATTATTATTATTATTATTATTATTTTCTAGTGCCAATAAAAATATTGACATCATTATTTTAATTTTGTTTTTAATAATATTATTGATATTATAATTGTCAATAATAATTGATTTTCTATTTTTTAACTATTATTACTGTTATAAATATTACTATTATTTGATTAATTATATCATTAATATTAATGTTATTATTAGTATTATAATAACATTCATTAATTTTCTTTTTGTTGCTAATAATATTAAAAACAAAAAAATGATGACGATGATATTATCATCATTATTATTATTGTTGTTGTTGTTGTTGTTGTTGTTGTTGTTGTTGTTGTTGTTATTATTATTAGTTTCACCCATTGCACACAGATATGTGTGTGTGTGTGTGTGTTTGTATATATAATATATATATATATATATATATATATTATATAATATATATATATATATATATATATATATATATATTTTCTAGAATTATCCATTTAATAATTAGACTAATTTTATGTAGATATCACTCAAATCTTTGTTAATATTTGAATGGATTATTTGGGAGTGTAATGAAATTTATTTTGTGGTCACTTTGTCGTTTGAACCTGCAATTGTATAAATGGACATGCATATATAAAGTACTAAATCGAAATGCGACGCCCAATTTGATTAATTTGTAATTAATATAACACAAGGTAATTAGCATGATTTTAGGTTTGGGCCGTTACAATACTATTGACAACAACGATGACAATGATGATGATAATCATGATTTTATTATTATTATTATTATTATTATTATTATTATTATTATTATTAGCCTCGCTCAAATCACACGGATATATATATATATATCTATATATATATATATATATATATATATATATATATATATATATATATATATATATATATATATATATATATGTATGTATGTATAGAATTTAGGGTCGTTTCCTGTTAAACTTTAACCCTACTATTGATGAATCAAGGCATACTATTTAGGGTTTTTTCATGATGCTTATGGATATGCATATACATAATTTAATTAATATAAATTTATAAAGATATATATACTTTAGGGTCTTGACCTTTTAGTTTTTGTTCGTATAATTGATACATCAAGGTTTAGAGCTTCTGGTTAGGGTTTACAATTAAGGTTTTAGTGCTTAGGGTTTAGAGTTGAACTCTACAATTTGGGTTGACTACTTAACGTTTCTACCAGTAGAGTTTAGATTGTATAGTTTAAGCAGCTTTAAGATTTAGGGTTTAGGTTTTTATTATCAATTTATTATTAATTATCTAAGCTTGGGATGCTGTTTTTCAAGCAATATACAATAAACCCTAAATGTTTCCATAAAAAAAAAATCTATCCTTGCTTTAAAAAATTGTAATCTATACATATTCTATACATTGTATTATGGTTGGAATGAACGTTGTGCGAGTGTTGCTGTAAAATTTCTTTTATATTAAAAGATATACGTTTTCGTTATTGTATTCTACCTTAGCATTGTTTGTTACTTATAGTGAGGATCAAGCAGGCATTCCTAAAAGTTGAGCGTTGAATAATTTGTTATGAAAAGTACAATCGGTATAATGCAGAATGTCAATATCTTATATCATCTCTAGAATTAAGGTAGTTAGGTTGGATTAATGACTTGTACTAACCTGGGTTAATCACGTGTATTGACTCGAATTAACAATTTGTACTTTATTTGAGTTAGAAAATAAAAATCAAGCATACTATTTACAGGGTATTGCATTTTAACTACTAATCTAATATTACCGAACACGATGTAGTTTTATTGTGCCCACAAATTCAAAAATACACAATATTAAAATCCACAACAAATCAGACATAATCATTAGGTCACAAGATGATAACATTCACATTTTGTAATTACTCTAATTTAAAACATGCTAAATTCCATTTAAAGGAAGAACAATGATGTTTCCAATAAACATAGGTAAAAAGAAATTAAAAATTAATAAACCTAACAAAGTTAGAAAAAAAAAATAAATTTTTAACTTGTAATACAACAAGTATAACTAAAACAAATAATAATTTTGGAATAATGAACAAAAAGGAAAAGTTACTGTATTTTTTTTAAAAGTGGTGAATAAGTGGACAACAAAACTTATAAATCAATTTATTTATATGAAGAAAAAATCTCATAACTAAGAAATCATATACTTCACTTAAAACAAAATATTTAAAAACTTAATTTTTTATTAAATACCGAAGAAGATAATTTCTTCAGTAAAAATTTTTGGGAAAAAAATTGTTGAGACCTTACATTCAATGGTCTAAATTTAATTTTATCATACAATAATTGATTAATTATGTGATATTAATTTTTATTTTGTTAAACTTAATTGACTCTAAGTTATTATTTTTAACTTCATGTATATCTTTTCAAACAAAGTATTTGCTATATTTTCAAAATTAATTTTGAATTTTAGAAAGAGAATCAAATAACACCTTAAGTAGTATGAAAATGGCGTTTAATAAAAGCAAAAAGTTGAGGGAAGATGTAGAGTTAGTTTTTATTACCAATATATTATGTAACAAAATTGTCTTTTGTCTCTTCGGGGGTTGAATTTATGGGGATAGGAGAGAGGTAGGAGGTGGGGCTGCGCTGGAGAAAAAAACCGAAACTGAAAGCTGAACCGAAAATCGAAAAAATCAAACTAAAAAACCGGTTAACCGTACACGTTTTTGAAAAAATCGATTCGGGTAACCGAACTGAAAAAATATTTCGGATTTCGGTTCGGTTGTGGTTGGAAAGATTTGAAAATTCGGCTAACCGGTGGTAATCAAAATTGTACATAAAGAATTAAAAATTTAGGTAAGAGAGTGCACTTTTTTTATTAGTTATAAATGGTAATCAAAATTTAATTTTTATAAAAAATTTTAATCCAAAAAATGAAAAATGAAGGTTAGAAAGTATACCTTTTTATTTATTTGTGAATGATTAACCGATAACCGACTCAAAAATCGGTTAATCGAACCGAAAAGCGGGTTCACCGACTTTTTTTGTTCACTTACAGTGCAGGTTTTGGATGCACCGAAATTTTTGATTAATTGAAAAGCGATGAATCAAAATTTTCGATTCGATTATGATTCAGAATTTTCTTAAACCGAAAAATTAATTAATCGATTTTTGATTAACTGAAATTTCGGTCAACGGCCTTTGCACACCCATGGTGGAAGGTAGGAGAGAGAAAGAGTCCATTTCCAGCCAAAGAAATTTTCCCATGAACTCATCCACATGCTTACACGTACCTGTTGTGAACTCCAACTGTTGGGATTGCAGAGGAGCTGTGCCCTTTTCCCATACTAGCAGAGTACAAAACTGCAAAAGTAAACTTGAAAGAAGGGAGCATTTAATTCTCACAGCTTTTGATATATATATAAATATATATATATATATATATATATATATATATATATATATACACACTAGCAACGTTATGGAATCTGAGTTTGTGAAAGTAGGCAGCACTGCCTCATTGTAATAGCCTTTTCTCTCTCATCTGTTCTCTCGCCATTGCTAATGCAGAGAATAGAAAAAAAAACAGAGCTTTCTGGAGTGGCTCCCACCAGCTAGTGGAGATGTGAAGTCCCCAATCGGTATTTTGCAAAATTTCTCTCTCTACAATTTTCTGTCACTTTTAAGTTTGATGCTCTCTTCTGTCGTCAGTTTTTTTCCATCTACGGTTGGTTATGTTGTCTTGTTTCTCCCTTCTTTGGGTAACTCAGTTTCATTCTCAATTTGACTGGGTTTCTGTCCTTAATTTATTAATTGTCCGTTCTCTTTTCTGCAATTCGTTTTCTATTGTTTTTAAATATCTTCACCAGAAAAAAAATATGTTGTCCTAGGTTTTCTGTTGGACTAACTTAACATGTAATAGGGGGGAAGGGATCAAGTGTTAGTTACCATTGGTTCTTATTTGATTATATGAAACTGAACAGATTTGGTGTTGATTTTAGCAGAAGAATGTAGTAAAGTGCTGAACTTGGTTGGTATTTGATCATGGGTATTTTAAAAAATTGGGGTATTTGCAAATTAATCCACGGTTGTTGTTTGTAGTGAGAAATGACAAGGAAGAAAATTCAGAGGAAGAAGATTGATAATCAACCTGCAAGGCAAGTGACTATTCGAAGGGAAAAAGAGGGTTATTGAAGATAGCCCAGGAGCTCTCTACTCGCTGTGATACTGAAATTGGCCCTATTATCTTCTCTTCTACTGGCAAGTTCTATCGATACTCCAGCTCAAGGTCTCTCTCTGTATTTTTCTATCTCTCACATCCAAGCATCATATATAGTTGAGGTTTATAGTGATTTGAACCTTTGTCTTTTATGTAGTTTAATTAATGGCGATTAAGGGTAGTGCATGTTTGTTGAGTTTCATATGTAGAGCTTTAATGGTAAAGCTGATAATCATATCATGAGTCATGACCAAATGGAAGCTTGATGGTTGGGTGAGATCACAAAGTGCAGCCAATAGTTTAGAGGATGAGGTTTAGGGTTTAGGGTTCAGGGTTTAGGGTTTAGGGTTAGGGGGTTAGGGTTAGGGGTTAGGGGTTAGGGTTTAGGGTTAAAAATTTAGGGTTTAGGGTTTAGGGTTTAGGGTTTAGGGTTCAGGGTTCAGGGTTCAGGGTTCAGGGTTCAGGGTTCAGGGTTCAGGGTTTCTAGGGTTTCCAGGGTTCAGGGTTCAGGGTTCAGGGTTCAGGGTTTTAAAAAGTTTAGGGTTCAGGGTTTAGGGTTTAGGGTTTAGGGTTTAGGGTTTTAGGGTTTAGGGTTTTAGGGTTTAGGGTTTAGGGTTCAGGGTTCAGGGTTCAGGGTTCGGGTTCGGGGTTTAGGGTTCAGGGTTCAGGGTTCAGGGTTCAGGGTTCAGGGGTCAGGGGTCAGGGGTCAGGGGTCAGGGGTCAGGGGTTTAGGGTTTAGGGTTCAGGGTTCAGGGTTCAGGGTTCAGGGTTCAGGGTTCAGGGTTTAGGG